>PYHX02000495.1:89915227-90128751 GCA_004302925.2 Cochliomyia hominivorax
TAACCTTTTTTTTTTTTTTTTGAAAAATCAACAAAAGTTGTGGTCTTCACAAGTTTTAGGCTTTAATAGGTTGACATTTAATGATTAAAGTACTTCTTTTAAGATCAGGGTAAACACAAGTTCTAGTTCTGTTCTGGTTCAGTTCTAGTTCAGTTGTTGATTTATTCATATTCGATTCTCTTCAGAATTATATATTCAAGTTATTTCACGTGTTTAATTAACCTTAAATATTTGTTAACTTTAATCGCAAAATAAAAAAAAAGATATAATTTGTTTGTATTAAATTAATTACGTGGTTACACACACACTTGAACACCGACCACAGTGCAAAACATGTTAATACATGTTTTTATTTTCTCCTCTCTCTCTCTCTCTACATCCACCCTACAAAGTCTATATTGAAAACCACAAAATTTTACTATTTTGTTGCTTTTTTCCCTACAACAAAAAAAACACATTTTGCTGTTCCGCCAAATTTATTCGCCTGACAATCAAACTATAAAAACCAAAAACTTTTCCCACCTAAATGTAGGCTAAAGAAATCAACGTGGAAAAAGTGTTTGTCGAGTTAACCAAAAAGGAAATGTATAATTAGGTGTGAAATTCTTTATTTTGAGGGCAGTAAATTTAACCAAACAACGAAATGAAAATAAAAGTGGAAACATAATAATTAACAAGAGACTCTGTGAAGTTTTAACAACAACAACAACAAAGAAAATTATAAATACAGGTTTTAATTATGGAAGAAAAAAGAGGAACATATAAAAGGGTTTTTGGTGTGTTATAGATAACAAAAGGAGACATGGGAATAAAAGGTTTAATAAACCCTAAAACGATTTTCCTATTAAGGACACAAAATTAAAGGAGAAAAGAACAACAATTTTCAAACAATTTTGTTTATGAAAAGAAATAAAATAAAAAAGTTTTCGTTATTAAAAAAAAATTAAATTCATAGCGAAACTTTTCATGTTGTGAATAATTTTATTAAAAAGCATTTTAAAGTTAAAAACCAGCCCGAGGGCCTAAATTGGAATATGAAGTAGAATATGAAGTAGAATGTGAACAAGAAACTGAACTAGAATCGATACAGGAATCAGATTCTTGTATGAACTAAATGAACTAGAATTTGGGCCAGAAACTGAACTAGAATTCGGACCAGAATCGGAACTATAATTTGTAAAAACTTATTTGTTTATTAACCATTGCCTACATTTAGGCGTTAATTAAAAAATTTTCAAACAAAATTTTCTTTCATGCTATAATTTGTTTTAAAAACATGTCTTCTTTTCTTAGCTTATATGGGATTTTTTAACAATCCTTTGAATTTTCTTAACAATTTTTACTTATTTGGAGCCACAACAAAAAAAATTGCCTACTTATAGGCTTCATACTTAACTTTTCAACTATTTTCCTTACACCACCAGTTTTGTTTGTGTGTTTTTTTTTTTTTTTTTTGCATTTAATTTTCATTATTATTATTTATGCCTTTTTTTCTTATTTTAGCCTTGACACCAACACTTTATGAGTCATCATCATATGTCTTATTGTCCCCTTTTTGTTTGCTTCCCCCAAAACTTCTTTTATTTACGAAGAGTTTATTTTGTCGATTTTTTCTTATTTAAAAAATCTTCTCACGTAGTTTGTTAAATACTTGTTAGCATAAAGTCTTTTTTTATGTCATTATCAATATTCTTCTTTGTTTTCATTATTTTGTTCATGTTTTCGTTTTCTGAAGCCAACGATTTATTTGAAAAAAGTATTCATTCATAATCATGTTAACACAAAAGTCTATGAATTTCTAGAGCTCTTTTTAACCCCCGAAAGGATGACTCTATCGAACAAAAAAATGAAAAATAATATGAAAGCACTATATTCGGCTGTGCCGAATCTTTGATATCCTCCGCCACAAAAGAGTGGGAAATTAAATACGTTAAGTTTTGTACACACATACTTAAGGGTTCCTTACTATAACACTGGAACCCTTAACTTTTTTTATTGAACCGATTTTGATAATTTTTGGAATGATAATGAAGTTTATATAACTCAATGTTATAGCAAAATTACAGGCCAATTTGTCAATTTATAACTGATAATTTTTGTGAAAGTTTGTTGCTTGAACTTAGAGGTTGCCTCAGTTATCGGTCTATATCTTTAAATATACTAAAACAATTTTGCTGGTTACTCAGATCAAATTTCATAGAGTTCTATCAATTATTGTAGACGTGAGCGTGTCCACAACAGACAGACAGACAGATGGACATAGCCAAATCGACTCAGATTTTGATTTCATGTTAGAAAATCCATACATTATTGGGTTAGAGATGATTCCTTCTTAGCGTTACATATGCAATGATAAAGTTAGTATACCCTCTTCAAAAACTTGTGGTGGTTGACGAAGAAACTTGAAATGAAAACAAAATCTAATATATTAAACTTCTAAGTGATGACATTTTAAATCATATACTTTACCCTCACACATATACACACACACACACTCACACATACATGTACCCACTGTCATAATAATGACTTGTTTAAGTAATAACTCGTGTTGTGTGTAAAAGAGCAACAGAAAATTCATATTTTTCGATTATTAAGTTTTGCAAGAAATTTGTTCACGTTTTGTGAATTCTGTTTTTTATGACTTCTTTTTGTTGTTGTTATTGCTGCTGTTGTTTATTGTTGGAAAATTGTAGCTCATGTTGTTTGCCATAATTTATATTATTTATTAGAAAATAAAATAAATAAGCAGCAGAAACAGACAAACTTTTGCTTTGAATAAAACTCCATATGAATAATTATTAAAATAAAAATACAAACTACAAACAGAAGAAATAGAAAAACTATTAAATGCGATAAAATAAATATGTGCAGGCAGCTGCAAATAATAATAAACCACAAAGCAATTGCGCCACAAAATATGCAATAAATTATAGAGTTTTAGTTTTATTAGAGAGCAAATGGTTATGAGAAAATTTCAAGTGAAAAAAAGGTATATTTTAAAAAAATATATTGTCAATAATAAACTGGAAATTAAATTAAAAGTGCTAACGGGAATTTAATAAAATTCATTGCTATTTAAGTAAAATGAACTTTTATTAAGATGCTTTCCAGAACGGCTTCTTGTTCTTATTTCAACTCAGGTAATAGTTGAGTTCAGATTCTACTTTATCTTCTTGTTTTCATGTAGCTCATATTCTATTTAGAGTTTAGAATCAGTTCAGTTCAGCTCAGTTCTAGTTCTGTTCCAAGTTTTGTTTTAGTTCTGTTCTTATTCTGTTCTAGTTCTGTTTAAGCTTTTTCTAGTTTTGTTCTAGTTCAGGTTCTTGTCAGATTCAACTTCAGATTAAAATTCAGTTTCCAATTATGATTCTAGTTTAGACGCCAGTTCCATTTCACGTCTAGTTGTGAATCTATTCAAGATTATAATTCAGATTTCCATTCTAGTTCTAATTCGGATTTTGGTTTTCATTCCAGTTCTATTCTAGATTTTTTTTAAATTATATTCTAATATAATGCTTTCTTAACATTTCATTCATTAACCCCCATAAGTATGCTTTAATATAATTATTTTTAGCCCCTAAATATATACCTTAACACACACACTTTGACATTTTATTTATGATAATGTTTCTGTTGCATATTTTTAGGTATTTTTTTTTTAAGAAACAACAACGACATCATTAGTTTTTTGACCTTTTTTAAAAGTGTCTGGCTTCAATAAATTTAAGTGTTCTCGTGCAAAATACAAATATTTTTAGAATTATAAGACACAAAAATTACATGATTATTTTATAATTTAATTAGAAATAAATTAATGATTTCGAAACAGACGAAATAAAATAAAAATAAAGTGAATAAATAAAATGAAATATATAAAAAGACAATTATTATTGTTTTTGAAAAATTACGGGGGAAAATTAAAGAAGAGATGCCTAAGAGTAGACTATAGTTTTTTAGCTTTAATTTTATTTTGTATGGAAATGTGTTTTTATGTATCTAAACACAAGTGTTATTAATATTGGTCTATAGATAGTTTTTATTTAAGCTTCCTTCAAGTGTGTCCTTTGCCTTGTTTGTAGCTCTGTTTTTGTTGATATTTATGGAGTGTTAAGTATATGATAAAGTCGTTTTATATTCTTAAAATCTATATTTATGGAAGTTTTATTATTGTTATAGTTAAGTTCTTTTTGTTTGTTTGTTATTGTTGTGTCTTTTTTTTTTTGTTAAGGATCCTTAAAATATGCTTTATATATGAAAAAGTTTTTATGTCTGCAAATAGGCAAAAAGTTAAAGTTTGTTTTTGTTTGGACTTGAGTTTTTATTTTCCAATAATTTTTAACGCCCAAAAGCAAACTTGTGTTTAGATTGTTGTTAAAAAGAAACAAGTAAAAATGCTTTGTTTCGGCTGTGCCGAATCTTGAATATCCTCCACCACAAATGCGTCTGAATAGTTTGTGTTTAGTATATACACACACTCACATATACACTTACAAATGCGTACAATAAGGAGTCATAAAATTAGTTTTTTTTTCTATTTTTGGCTCTAACTTTTTGCAACTGAACCGGTATTGATCATTTTTGAAACGTTAATGAAGTACACATAACATAAATTCCTTGCTTGAACTTAAAGGTGGCCTTAGATATCGGTCTATAGCTTTTGATGTACTAAACCAATTTTCCTGGTTTTAAAGCGGAAACTCCTCAGGACTATAGCAAATATTCAGGCTAAATTTTATTAAACTTTGTTAATAATTTTGAAGTATGCGTGCCAAAAACAAACAGGCGGACAGAGAGGCAGACAGACAGAGGAGGGTAATAAAAAGAAATAAAAAATATATATTTTTTGAACTTTTCAACTTTTTATTATAATTTAAAAATTTTCTTTTTATTGATGAATTATTTGATGATGAATTGAGGGAGAAAGAAAATGATTGAAATTTTTTTAC
This sequence comes from Cochliomyia hominivorax, assembly GCA_004302925.2. Classification (NCBI taxonomy): domain Eukaryota; kingdom Metazoa; phylum Arthropoda; class Insecta; order Diptera; family Calliphoridae; genus Cochliomyia; species Cochliomyia hominivorax. The sequence continues at coordinate 89,920,177 of PYHX02000495.1, forward strand.
TGTTAACATGAATTTCAACACACAAAAGGGAAGGATAAAGGATAATAATTGTTACTATGAAATGGAAACAATAAATTGTTTTGTTTAAATTTGAATTTAAGTTTTGAAAAATACTTTTAATATTATTTTTCTTAAACTTATTGCATTTACTCCCATAAGTATGCTTTAATATTTTAGTATAGTAAATATTATTGTTTCCTAGAAATCTATTTAATTAAGAATGATTGTGTTTTTCCCCCTGGTCCTGAGAGTTGGTTTTATTGAAATCACGTGTAAAGGCCAATCAATCAGTCCCCTCAATCATAAAAAGAAAACTAATAAATTAAGCGTGAAACATATTTTTTTAAAAGCTTAAAAGTGTTGGTCATCAAAAAAATCTCCCCTTCAATATTCTCTTTTTTGGTTAAATGACCAGATTCTGATAAAAATAAAATCAAAACCAAAAAAAAAAAATGTTTCTTCCTAAAGGAAGAAAATTTGTTCAAGATAAAATAACTTAAAGGCGAAACTTTGAGGGGAGTTTTGTTGAAGAAAAATATTCTTCTCCCCCTCTTCCTCTTAATACAAAAATATTATTACAGCCTCATCAAATAAAATTTCTTAATAAATCATATATCTTCAATATAATAATGACCTGACTTTGGTCATTCCCCATAAATTCTTAAAGAAATATTTCTTAGAAATAAAAATAAATAATACAAAAACAAATTCATTTACGCGCCATTCTTACACGCACATACACTCATACAATTACAAACACTCATACAAATAGAAACCGATTTATTATCAGTAATTTGAAAGGTATTTCTTCTCCCTTCCCTTGTCCGTCTTTTTTTTACTTAAAAAATTTGCCCCCCTCCCCCCTGGGGCTGTGAAAGCAACGGTGCAGTTCAAAAGTGAAATGTTAAGTTGTCACATAAACCAAATACACACAAAAAAATATATATTTTAAACATTAAATTCTTATTAATTTTTCCATGGAAAAGTAAACAAGAGCAGCAAAATAATTTCATACACAAAAATGCTTTTTAAAATAAATGCTGAGCCTAAAAGTAGACAATAATTCTTAGAGCGCAAAAAAAATAAACAAACAATATTGAATGACATAAACAACAATGGTCTCACAGACAAACAATGTCCCTTCATCTCTGCAGTTTAATACAGTTAAAGTAAAATAAACAAAGAAAAAAAACTTTGTTTTTTTGCTAGTTGTTGTTGTTGTTTTTGTCATTGTTTGTTTAAGTAAAAAGAAAACATGATTCAACGAAAAAAACGAAAATGAAAACATTTGAAATGCCATTTAACTGTCACTTTTATGTTAAGACTACAAACAACACAAGATGAAAGCCGACTAAAATAGAAAGCAGGAGGCATTAAGCCAATGCAGGGAGGAAAAAGAAGACTAAATAACAAACCACTTAAGTCATCTGGAAATACTAGTTCGTTTAAAAGAATCTCGAAAGGAACTCTGGTAAGAACCTGAACTATACTCTGGGCTAGAAAATTATAAAAAACTTAACTATTAGAAATTTTATTAGAAATTGAACTTGAATTTATACTAGAAATGTACTAAAATTGAGCAAGAACTGAACTAGAATCTGAACAAAAATCTAAATTAGAGTCGGAACTTGCTTCAGGACTAAACTCTGAACGAAAATCAAAACTCGACCTTGAACTATAATCTAGAATCTGAACTAGAACTGAACTAGGACTTAACCCTAAACTAGAACTGAACTTAAACAGAACTAGAACTGAACTGGAACTGAAGTAGAATTACACTAGAACTGAACAAGGACTGAACTAGAACTGAACTTAAACTAAACTAGAACTGAACTAGAAATGAACTGGAACTGAACTTGAACTTGAACTAAACTAGAACTGAACTAGAAATGAACTGGAACTGCTTTAGAACTGAACTGGAACTGAACTAGAATTGAACTAGAACTGAACTTGAACTGGAACTGAACTAGAAATGAACTAAAACTGAACTAAAACTGAACTTGAACTAGAACTGAACTGGAACTGAAGTAGAACTGAAGTAGAACTGAACTAGAATTGAACTAGAACTGAACTAGAACTGAACTAGAACTGAACTTGAACTGAACTAAAACTAGAACTGATTAAGAACTGATCTAGAACTGAACTGGAACTGCGCTAAAACTGAATTAGAACTGAACTAGAACTGAACTAGAACTCTATTGTAACTGAACTGGAACTGAACTAGAACTAGAAAAATAATAGCGTCATTATGATCAAAACAATAAAAGATTTTATACATCACACAGCGTTAATTCGCTTATTCTCTCTTTTCGTAAACTTTACATAGATATACATACATATACATTTCCTTTTAAATACCACTACAATAACATTATGACTGTCTGCTTCCGTTTTCCGCTTTAAACAGTAAAGAAACAATGAAAAATACCGTTATCTAACAGACTATTGTTAGAGACCTCTTCAAAAAGAAATATTTTAAAGAGAGAATATTTTTTCTCTTATGAATGTAGTTGTATGTGAGTATGTATTTAGTAGTTTTTATGGTGTTAAGTGCATGACCACCATAGTTGTCTAAATAATAACTGATGTTTTTCATGTGTTTTTTTTTTGTGTATAGAAAAAAGCAATAAAGTTTAGTTTTTCTTACACCTCTCAATAAAATGAGACGAAAAAAAAAAGAAAATTCTATAATATATGACATTTTTTATTGCTTTTTGCAATCAAAAAAATTTTGTTGGAAAAAAATTTTCATAACCTCAGGACACTTCAAGAGACTTTTTTGCAAAAGTGATTGATTTATTTTTTTGTTTGGCAAAAAGAAAAACGAGAAAATACTAAAAATGATAACAATTTGGAAGCTATAAAAAATATTAAAAAATTCTTGCTAAAATATTTGGAACAAGAACTAAAACGAGAGTAAGAGGAATATTTTCAATACTCTCTTATGTTCTAAATAATTTAATAAGAGACCTAAATTCTTGGAAATAGAATGGAAATTATTTGAAAAGTTTTTTTTTTTGAACAAAATATTCTCTAAAGTAATAATCTATATTAATCATACGTCTAGTTGTGTTAAGGAGTCTTAAACAAACAGAAATCTATTGCCTATATTTAGGCTAATAACAATTGCTGCTTATATTTAGGTTTTCAGTGTCCAAAAGGCATCAAATCAAAATCTGAATCATTTTGGCATTGTCTGCCGGCCCGTCTGTCTGCCTGCTCTTCTGTCTATCTGCCCGTCTGTCTGTCTGTCTGTTGTTGGCACGCTCACATCAACAATATTTGACAGAACTCAATGAAATTTAGTCTGAGTACTTGTTACAGTCCTGAGAAGTCGTCTATTTAAAACCAGCAAAATCTTTTCACTATTTTTAAAAATTGTTCATTACCATTCCAAAAATTAGCAAAATCGATTTAGTAGAAAAAAAGTTATAGACAAAAATATAACTGATTTTATGACTCCTTCTAGACTCTTGTCTCTGTATACATCTGTGACTGTGTATGTAAGAAACATAACGTACCTACTTCACACGAAATTGTGATGGAGGGTATTGAAGATTCGACATTGCCGAATATTACATTCTGACTTGTATTTTTAAACATTTGTTTCATTATTGATTATTTCTTGGAATATTAAAAAAATGGATCCTTTTTTGTGGTCTTCTTGTCGTTATAACATTTGTATTCCCTTGTTAAAATGTCTGGCAATTCAATTGTCAAATTATATTTATAGAAAATTTCGTTGATACTCTCCTACCACTTGTATTAACTGAGACATTCTCAATTTACTAATTGATTTACTATGACGTTTAGCAACCAACGTTTGTTACCAAATGTCAGGGATCCACAAGATTGATAAAAGTTGGTAGAATGATTGATTATCGTGTGGTTGGAATGAAATATGATGCCGAAATAAAAGTAGAAATGAAAAGAAACAATATGCGAGGAATGTTGAAAAAGTGGAAGTTTAAATCAAATGATATTTAAGTGTTTAATTTCAAGTTTTCAGTTCAGTTTCAATCACAAATTTTAATTCTGTTTAAAGTTGCGATTTTAGTCTTAGATTTCTGTTCAGATTTTAGTTTCGATTCTATATTAGTTTCTATTAAAAATCTCAATACCGTTACTAAATAGTTCAAATTTTAATTCAGATTTTAGATCAGATTTTATTTCTGTTCAGATCCTCTTTCGTTAGTACTGATCCTAGTTTAGGTGAGAGTTCAGTTTCCAGTTCGGAATCTTGCTCAGATACTAATTCTGAATCTGGTACTAAACTTAGTTTGTATTTGTGATTCTACTTAAGATTTCAACTCAGATTTTTGTCTTGATTGTAGTTCAGATAAAAGTTGAAATTTTATTTAAGTTTCGATTTAAGTTCTAATATTTCAGCTCAGATATGCCTGACCGTATTAAAATTCAGTTTCCGGTTTATATTAAGTATATTTTTTTCGATTCCAGATCAAATTTGACTTCAAGTCATAATTTCAGTCAGATTTCAGTTCCAATTATAATTCAGATATTAACTCAGATTCTAGTCTAAAATCCAGTTCTGATTTAGTTCAGATTTAAATTCTAGTTCAGATGTTAGTTTAGTTCTAATACAGATTTTAGTTTAGATTCTAAAGCAGATTCTAGTTTGGAATTTTATTAAGATTGTTGTTCCCATTGCAGTTAAGATCATTAAGCAGATTCTTACTTTAATTCCAGTTTGGACTAAAATTCAAATCGTTTTGCAGTGTAGTTATGTTCAGTTCTAGTTCAGTTTTAGTTCAGTTCTAGTCAAGTTCTAGTTCAGTTCTAGTTCAGTTCTAGTTAAATTCTAGTTCAGTTCTAGTTCAGTTCTAGTTCAGTTCTAGTTCAGTTCTAGTCCAGTTCTAGTTAAATTCTAGTTCAGTTCTAGTTCAGTTTTAGTTAAATTCTAGTTCAGTTCTAGTTAAATTTTAGTTCAGTTCTAGTTCAGTTCTAGTTCAGTTCTTGTTCAGTTCTAGTTCAGTTCTACTTCAGTATTAGTTCAGTTGTAGTTCAGTTCATGTTCAGTTCTAGTTCACTTCTAGTTTAGTTCTAGTCAAGTTCTAGCACAGTTATAGTTCAGTTCTAGTTCATTTTTAGTTCAGTTCTAGTCAAGTTCTAGTTCAGTTCATGTTCAGTTCTAGTTCACTTCTAGTTCAGTTCTAGTTCAGTTCTAGTCAAGTTCTAGCACAGTTATAGTTCAGTTCTAGTTCATTTTTAGTTCAGTTCTAGTTAAGTTCTTGTTCAGTTCTAGTTCAGTTTTAGTTCCTTTTTAGTTCAGTTCTATTTAAGTTTTAGTTCTGTTAAAGTTCTTCTAAAGTATTTTTTCTAATTCTGTTCGATTTATGTTTTTAATACGTTCTTCTTCCGCGCTATTACAGTTCATATTTCATTATGTTATTTTTTTTTTTGTTTTAAACTCATCATTTCGTTTAAAAATAATTTTATTTATTAAATATTAAATATCATCTCCATTTCATGGCATTTTTTGATTAATATGACAGCAAGTGACTGCTTTAGATTTTTTTAATAAGTTTTATATCATAAACAAAAATGTCTGTTTTGCTAAAGGAAAAGGAAATTAAATTCTTGTATTATTTATGTTTTATGTCTCCGCGAACAAGAAGAAGAGGGAAATACGAATAAACATAAAACAATATTGTTTTCGCTTAATAAATATTGCAAAAAAAGAAAAAAACAGGTAACAAATATTTCTTGTTTTCAAACATGACAAACACGTTTTCAAAAAAATATAAAAATATTTATGACTGTTTTTTTAGGGAAAATAACACAAATTCTGTATTGAAATTGAAAAAGAAATTGAAAAAAAATGTTGGAAGGGAAGAGAGAGAGAGAAAATGGAAAATTATGACAATAAAAGATTTTTATAACTTTAAAAGAAATAGAGACATGACCATTTATTATGGGAAAAAGTCATAAACGAAAATGATGAAAATACCAAAGATTTTATGAATTTTAGTCATTTATTGAGAATTATGGTGGAGACGGCGAGAAGAAGGGTAGTGAAAGTGTTAAATTTAGCTAAATAAACGTGACAGAATTTAACATATTTTTATTATTATCTGTTGTTTTAAGAGAGAATTATGAAGCAAAATATTTCATCATCATCATCATCATCATCATTTGAAGCTAAATTGCTGGAATGATTTTAATTTTAATGAAAATTATAAATTTAATGGAAATTTCAGTTGACTTAACAACTTTATTTGCTGAATGTTATAACAATTAAATTTAAATTCTAAGGAAGTACTAAAGAATGAGAAAGGAAAAATCTTAAACAGACAACTGAGCGCATGATTGTTATCACCAATCACAATGAAGGCGTATGAGTAATATGAGAAATTTTGTTTGAAATGGACCTATTTTGTGCTTTTAAAGCTTAAAGCTAAAAATTTCTTTCTAATTTAACAAATTCTTCAACAGACAACTGAGCGTATGATTGTTATGTTGAGCCAGCAATCACAGTGAAGGCGTATGAGTAATATGAGAAATTTTATTTGAAATAAACTTATTTTGTGCTTTTAAAACTTAAAACTAAAAATTTCTTTCTAATTAAGAAAATTCTTCAACAGACAACTGAGCGTATGATTGTTATGTTGAGCCACAAATCACAGTGAAGGCGTATGAGTAATATGAGAAATTTTATTTGAAATGGACTTATTTTGTGCTTTTAAAGCTAAAAACTAAAAATTTCTTTCTAATTAAGAAAATTCTTCAACAGACAACTGAGCGTATGATTGTTATGATGAGTCACCAATCACAATGTAGGCGTATGAGTAATATGAGAAATTTTATTTGAAAAACATTTATTTTGTGCATTTATAGTTTAAAACTAAAAATTTTCTTTTTAATTAAGACTTAAAATATTATATTTTAATTGAAAATTTAATTTTGTTATATATAAATTCTCTCTTAATAATGAAAATCTTTTTTTTAATATTTATTAAATACTTAAGATACTTTTTCAAAAAATATACTTGTTCATATACATACATCTACAGTTATTTTATTAGTTATAACAAATACAAAATGTATGTTATAAAACAGTTGCTACAACTACTAACAAATCTTAATATTTACAAGTTTTAAACAATCTGTATTTGTATTGCTGCTTTATAACAGAAACCAAACAATCAACTAACCAACCAAGACCACAATAAAACCAAAACATAACTGCTATCAATTCTACACTTATCATGTGAACATTCAAATACACACATTCATACTTTCCCCAAACACTACTACACATACATAAATTCGAAAACACATGTTTTCTCTTTACTCTCTCCCTCTCTGGTTAGAAAATAACAACCATAATAATCAAATCGACAACATATAATTGTGTATGTTTATAGTTTATGCATAAGTATTGATACCTCCACACATATGCCCATAGTTGCATAAATATTTGTATTTGTTTATCTGCAAAATTTGTATTAGTTTCTCCTAAATTGTTTCTAGTTTTATATTTTTATTATTTTTTAGTTTTCATTTGAAAATAGTTTTGTTGTTCCGGTTATTTTTCACTTCCTTCTTTTTTCTAGTTTATTGCAGGAAAAAGTTTAAAGCAGCTTATTGAATTCATATTTTAAAATGTTTTAAAAATTAACAAATCATATAGTTTTTTTTTTGAGTAAAATGTGATTCACAGAACAGACTTTAGTCAAGAGTATATTGCAAACTAGAACGGAATCAGAACTAAACTGTAACTGAATTAGAACTGAATTTAGAACTGAACTAGAACTGAACTGGAACAGAACTAAACAGAACTGAAACTGAATAAAAACTGAATTAGAACTGAACTAGAACTAAACTAGAACTGAACTGTAACTGAATTAAAACTGAATTAAAACTGAATTAAAACTGAATTGGAACTAAACTAGAACTAAACTAGAACTGAACTGTAACTGAATTAAAACTGAATTAGAACTGAACTAGAACTAAACTAGAACTGAACTGTAACTGAACTAGAACTAAACTAGAACTGAACTAAAACTAAACTGTAACTGAATTAGAACTAAACTGTAACTGAATTAGAACTGAACTAGAACTAAACTAGAACTGAATTAGAACTGAACTAGAACTGAACTAGAACTGAACTAGAACTGAACTAGAACTGAACTAGAACTAAACTAGAACTGAACTGTAACTAAACTTGAACTGAAAGTTTAACTAGAACTAAACTAGAACTAAATTAGAACTGAACTAGAACTGAACTAGAACTAAACTAGAACTAAACTAGAAAAAAATTGAAGTCAATTCGGAACTAAAAACTGGAAACTAAATAAAAAACTGAGCTCGAAACTGAATTTAAAACTAAACTATAAACTGAACAAGAAATTAAACTAAGGACTGAGTTACTTACTGATTTGGAAACTAAATTAAAAACTGGTCTACAAATTGAACTGAAAACTGAACAGGAAACTGAACTAGAAAATGAATTAGAAACTGAACTTGTAATTGAAAAAGAAATTGAACTAGAAACTGGACTAAAAACTTAACTGGAAACTGAAGTTAAATGTAAACTAGAAGCTGAACAATTGAGTGACCTAAATAAAATGGAAACTGTGCTCAGGATAATGAGCTAAAATTTGAAATGAGATAGAATTAGAAATCTGAAATCTGATCACATAATTAAACTAATATCTGAACTAGGATCTTAGCAAGTAATTAAATTATTTCTCATTTCGTTTTAAAGTTCCTGATTCTAATTAATTTTTTATAAGTCAACTTCCTTGACTAATTAGTTTTTCCTTCTACTCTTCTCCCAAAAATGACTTCCATAAAATTCTATTAATTTGTAAAATTTAATTAAGTTTTTCTTTGGTAAATATTTGAAAGAAAGAATGTATTATTGACATTATTTCACTAATAATAAAAATCTAGTTCATATTTCCATTTATTTGTACATTCTTTCACTTTATTACTCATAATCATAATTTCTTCCTTTTTTTTCATATTATTCGCTGTCATTTGAAGTAAATATCCTTTATCCTATAATTTTAAGTAAATAATCATTATTCTCGTCAACATTATAATTTCAGTTCCGTTGTTTTTATCGTCCATATCATAATGATGATTATAATCGTAATAATAATGATAATAATTCCATATGGCTTTAATTATTCCAGATACAAAAAGACACGTACCAAAACTCTTTACTTGGTTGGTTGGTTGAGAGAAAAAAAAAGTGTACACACATACATGACTACATACATATTTACTAGAAAGGATAATGAATAGCAATGATATTTATGTTATCTAATAGTAAATATGTGTATGTGTGTAAGTGTCTTTATATGTTAATGCTTTTTAAACTGGTTTCTGTTGTAAGTGAAAAACTTTTGCTCTCTCTCTCTCTTTCTTTCTCTTTGTATGCATGTGTTTACTTGGTAAATTATCCTTGAAACATGATACTCATTTAAAAAAAAGAAAAACACTTTAAGCAAAAAGGCTAAAGGAGAAATACATATTAAAAATGAATGTGTATGAGTGTGTGTGTGTGCGTGTGTGTGTGTGTGACACTCTATATAAATGAGTTCTAATGAATGTATTTTTTTTAAGTATTTTTAGTAATTTTAATTATAATTATTTTACTGGTATCTCGAGGGTTTTGTTAGAGTAATAAACGCTTTAAATTTCCTTTTGTGTAACTAGAGCAGGGAGATCAACGTCCGTTAAGTGTTTTCTTTTCTATATAATTTAACCCCATAATATTTTTCTTTAGAATAATATGGAAAACATATTTCCTTACTTTGCAACAGGCTGCTGTTAAAAGCTTGAACGCCTTATTATATGCTACATATTATTTTTAAGGATTTTTTGTATATTTTTTCAAATAAGGGTTATTTGTTACTAACCTGAACATGCCTGTGGTGGCAGTGGAAATATTAATGTTGTTGAGCTTTTACGACGGGCAACAGCACAACCTAATGATTGGGGTTTAAAGCTTCTCAGCTGTTGCATAAAATCGGAGCACTCCATTAGGGCAACGTCTGCAAAATGCAGGTCGCAAAGTATTTGGTTCTGGAAAATGTAATAAAAAATATTAGTATTCTAGTACAGTTTAAGTTTAGTTTTAGTTTTATTCTGTTCTTGTTCAGATTTCAGTACAGATTCTAGTTCATATTTTAGTAGTACAGTTATGGATAAGTTTTTGATTCAGATTCCTATTTCCTATTCTAGTACATGATCTAGTTCAGATTTCTTTTCGGATTCTAGGTCCTTTTGTTGTTTTAATTCTCGCACAGATTATTTTATGATTCTAGTTTAGATTCCAATTCAGATTCTATATCAGATTCTTATTCAGACTTCAGTTAGGATTTTAGTTCAGATTTTAATTCAGTTGCTTGTTCATATTATAGTAAAATTAAAGATCGGTTTTTGGTTCAGATTCCAGTTCGAATACTTTCTCAGATTATAGTACAGATTCTAGTTCACATTCCAGTTCTTGTTTAGATTCTTTTTTCTGATTCTGGTTAAGGTTCTAATTCAGATTCAAGTTAAGATTTTAGTCCAGTTTCTAGTTCAGTTTCTAGTTCGAATTTTAATTTATAGTCTATTTCAGATTATTGTTCTAATTACAGTTTAAACTCAGTTTTTTGTTAAAACATTGTTAAGATTCTTGTTCCGATCCTAATTTACATCAAAAGTCCTAGTTTTAAGATTTCTATTTTGGTAATACCTCTGACGCTCATAAGGTTTCCGCAGTGAGGTCAAAATCATGCTCTGGTCTATAATCTTTATTTCTATATTTAGAGAGTTATAGTCTTTTGGTTGCAATTTTTCCAGGGCCTGGACAGAATCTGGTCCAGATTATTGTCTAGTTTGGAAATTACTCCAGATTTTAGTCTGCATGTTATTAAGGCCTGTGATGTAGAAAGTTCTAAAAAATAGTCTAGATTCTGGTCTTTATATCAGTAAAGGTATTAAATTGTTGACTAGTCCTTGGTATTGCCAGTTCTTTTGAAATCAAAATTAATTTCTCAAACTTACTTTGAATCTTCTGGCCCGTTTCTGATTTCGTCCAGTTAAATTCAAACCACAGGAATTGCAGCGTAAACATTCCTCATGATAATGATTGTTATCATAGAGTGGTGAGGGTTCTGGAAATAAATGAGAAAAAACAAAAACAAGAATTAAATAAATAAAAATTTATAGTCATGTTGACGTATGATTAATATTAATTGTTATGTAAGTAACAACTATAATACGTTATCATAATTAATATTAATTATACGCTGTGGGTTGGAGGGGGGTTTATTTTTTAACTGTTAAATTTCTAATTATAAATTTTAATGTTTTTAATGATTTGGAACTGTCGCAGATAAAGTTAATGTACTAGAATTTATTTAAGTGATTTTTTCCCTTTTCCTCTCTCTCTCTCTCCTTCTAAAATGTTTGATTTTAATTAATGTCTGTATTATGTCTTTAAATACACTCACAACTGTTGATTTATCTTTGTAATTATTAACCATTATTTTCTTTCTTTTTTTTAATTTTGCTTCTTCTATTGACGATTCGTTTATCCAGAGACCAAGATTCATTTTAATATCTCATCAATGTATTTTGATTAAATGTACATGGGTCACAATATCTATTGTGTTTAGATGTCATTTGTTAATAGAAAAAAAGGAGGAAAAAATCATGTTTTTTTATTTAATCATGATTCTATTATATTTCACAACAGCTCTTCAGATTTGGACTCCATCATGTGCCCCCCACCCTCCTCCTGCACCATTCATTAGATTTTGTTTTCAAAGGGGAATTCATATGTATATGTTTATTTGATCTGATTTAATTTTCCTCTTCTTTTTTCATTGGGAAACATCTAATTTATAGTTTAATCAGTATCATTCCTGCAGCTTTAAATAAATCCAACATGCTGGTTCCCATTAATGACAGCTGGTATTTCATTTTTTGATTCCGCTTTTCTATTCTTGTTTTTTTTTTTGTTTTGTTTTGTGGAAAAACGCAGACAACAAAAAATATTCATATACTCCACCAGAATAGAAATGTGTGGGTGTATGTGTGGGCTCTTTTTAATTCTCTTTTCCTAAATATCATCATAATGTCGTTTTCTATATTTCTATTTGATTTTTTTTCTTCATTTATTTATTTTATTTCCTATTTCTGGGAGGGTTTTCAATTGCCTCCTTTTAATATGATTTTTCATTGGTTATGACCACAAAATTTTGTTAATTATGCTGATGTTCTTTTGTTATTGTTGTAATAATTACTTTAGGGAAAATAAGGTTTAATAAACCATATGATAATGATAATGATATTGCCAAATATGAGAAAAAGAAGAAGAAGCCCATCCCTAGTTTTTATATAGACCGTCACATATGTGGGTTATTCATTTGGATAATTAAATAAAATTATGCTTTTGTTTGGGTAACAAATTAAATTAATTCTTATAATTAAAAAATATATATAAGAGTCTTGAAGAAATTCCAGTCTTTTCATAAATAAAGCGAAAATGAAATTAAACTGAAATTAAAAAGTAAAACTGAAAATGAATCTAAACGAGAAATTGAACTGGCTAAAGTCTGAACTAGAATCTGAGTTGGGATTTGAACTAAAATTTGAGCTAAAATCTGAGCTAGAATTTTAACTGGAATCTGAACTAAAAATTGAACTATAATTTTAACCACAATTTGGTCTAGAATCTTCCCCAGAACAAAACAAGATCTGAACAAGAATCTTAACAAGAATTTGAACTAAAACTGAACATATTTGGTATTAAAGCCAGAATCTATTTTTGGCTCTCAATTAGAATTAAATTTTAAATGTCTGTGTTAATAAAGTTATTTTTTTTATTATTTATTATGAAAAAAAATATATTTCTCTTTTTTGTTTTTATTATTTTTATCATATAAATGGACCATAAAACTTTTACAAAAGTTAACATGCATGAACATTTTCTTGCAACAATATTTTTCTGTTTTATTTTTCTTCCCCTCTCCCCACTCCCCACTCCCCTTCTCTCTTGTTTACCATATTTCATTAGATAAAAAAAATATTCATATGTGTAACAACAAATAACTATAGCATACTGTGAGGCTTGCCAAAGTTTAACAGGCTCACAAACACAAGTGCAATTTTTTTGGTTATTTTTTAAAATTGAACTTGTGTGTGTGTTTGTGTGTGAATAATAAAAAACGGAAGTGATAGAAATAAAATTTTGTTATTGAAAGAAAAACAAAATTTTGTTAAAGAGTGATAAAGGGAATGGGGAATGAAAATATAGTAAAAAATAAAATGTTTACAATAAAAATCTGTATTTTGTAAAATGATATTTGACATTTTTAGAAAATAAAAGAATGAAAATTGTAAATAAAACGAATTTTGTTGAATTGTTTATTGAACATTTCCTTTTCCGGGATTTAAAACCATTGTACGTTTACTAAATCTTGATTGCAATTAAATATCACTCATACGTTTCATTGCTTTTAATAGATAACAATAGATTGAGTGCTTTATCTCCTTTTACAATGATGCTCTCATTAATTTCAAATCGTTTTTATATGTATGTGCATGTGTGTTTCTAAATTTATTTTTTTATTGTTTTTATTGCTGTTGTTTTAATTATTTTATTACGTTTTCTTTTTATTTGTGATTGTTTCTGAAACAAAATCTATTAGATAAAATTTAATTCTGCTGTTTTTTTTTAATGCTCTATTAAATTTAACAACAGTTTTTTACGATGTTTGTCTTTGAAGGGAGGGTGATTGAGAGAGACATGGTGGCTTAGGGGCCAATGAGAGGGAAAGGATGCTGGAGGTAAATATAGTAATTGCTTTTGTGTATAAACGCATAAAAACATTAATTGCTTTTCAGTTTTTTCCCCTCCTTAATGCATGTTAAGAAATTTGTAATTGTGTGTGTCTTTATCATGTAGCAGATTCTCAGGATTTAAGTACCATTAAATGCAGTTTTATTCGAAAATAGAGAGAATTTAGGGAAATTAATTAGAAGCATTAAATCTCTTTTGATTTGCAAACATCTATAAAAAATTTAATTTTAGTGTTAAATAAGTGATGCCAAATAATCATTTTTTTTAACTTTTAACAATATAAATCAACCATAAATAAGCCTAAAAATAGTCTGTGATTTTTTAAGTTTCAAAATTAATTTAAAAAACTCACATAATTTATGTTATAAACATTAAAACAATCAAAAACAGTTCACATAAATTATACAAAATCTTATATTTATCAATACAAAATTTAAGCTTAAAATTTATGGCCTTTTTTTATTGAAAGGACAAAGAGCGTCAATAAACAATAAAAAAGCTTAAAAAACAATTTCGAATTCACAGCCTTAAACAATCAACCAAAAAAATCCCTTTCTTTCTCCTTTTTTAAATAACTCAAAGTCTACTTTAAGGCTTTAAATTTTCCCCCTCTATTTTCTCAACATCATTTCTAATGTTTCTCCTTCTCTATCTCCCGCTCTCTCTGTTATTTAATTGACTTTGATAAATTACTTAGTTAATGTTATTAAATATGACTTCTGGTTTTTATTGTTTTAACAAAATAATTTTTTAACTAAAGTTTTCTTAACATTCCTTTAGTATCTTAACAATCATTTTTTAAACCGCAGAAAAAAATTGTAATAGTCAGTAATTACAGTCTGTTTTTTTGTAGAACTTCATTGCCTGCTTTTAGGCAGGGGGTATGGAAGAAAAAAAATATGATGAATTGCATGATTTTCAATTAAATGCAAAGAAAGAACTGTTAGAGAGAGTAAATGAGGCGTAAGAATTAAAAAAAAAACAAAGAAAAAGAGAAAGAAATAGAAAAAACTGTTTAAAATGAGTAGAAAGAAATGAATACAGGAATTTATAATGGACTAGACTTTTGACACTATTTGATTACTGTCAAGAACATAGAGAAAACTGTAAAGACTACAAAAGAGGTTATGTAGTGAACTATAGTTGAGATTAAACTGAAGACTACAGAGTAAAATAAAGTCGAGAATTAAACTCGATGATGCGGTATAAAATATCATCGTTTATATTGCACATTATCGTTCAGATTATAGTTCTACTTCACTTATATTTTACTTCTAGTTCAGTGAAGAACTATTTTAGTTCGAAAATTAATACAGATTCTAGATCAAATCCCAGTTCTGGTTCCAGTAAATACTCTTATTCTTATTCTAGTTGAGATTCAAGTTAAGATCTTAGTTCATATTAATGTTTAGAAATTGGTTCATTTCTAGTTCGGTACCAGTTCAGTTCTACTTTTGTTCTAGTTCAGTTCTAGTTCAAGTTCAGTTCCAGTTTAGTTCCAGTTTAGTTTCAGTTTAGTTCAGTTTTAGTTCAGTTCTAGTTCAGTTCTGGTTCAGTTCTAGTTTAGTTCTAGTTCAGTTCTAGTTTAGTTCTAGTTTAGTTCTAGTTCAATTCTTGTTCAGTTTAGTTCAGTTTATTTCAGTTCTGGTTTAGTTCTAGTTCAGTTCTAGTTAAGTTTAGTTCTAGTTCAGTTCAAGTTCAGTTCTAGTTCAGTTCTAGTTTAGTTCCAGTTTATTTTAATTTCCCTTAAGTAAAAATATTCTTTTCTTTTATTTCCTTTTGTCACCAAAAAACTGTTGCCCCTTTTCCACTATTTCAGCGACACTTTTCTTTTCAACTCATTTGCAATTGTAATCAATCATCAGCTTAAAATCCTTTAAATAACAAATACAAACAACTTTTTCTTTGTCTCAAATATTTTTCAACAAATGTCTGCTTACTTCAACACATACAGACACACACACACATGCTTACACCTCCACGTCTTAGGAAAAAAATAAATTGTTTGAAGAAAAATGACAATAAAACAAATAATAAAAAGCGGAAAATTGTAATAATTATAGACGTTGGAAAGAACATTCGTACACTGTTTTATTTTTGTTGTCTTTAGCATTTAAGTGTCATTTGTTAGCGACAAGTAGAGAAAACACTTGTGCTTCTATTCTCTGAGGGGAAAGTGGAAGGTAGAATGTCTTCCAATACCATTTGTCAAATGTTGTGTTAACAGAACAAATGGCCTAAAGGTTTTAATGACAAGACATAAAAGTATAAATGAAAAGTAAGAAAAAGAATTTGCATAATATATAATTTTCTTTATCATCCACCTAAAAGTAGGCAGCAGAAGTTGTTAGATTAAATTTAAAGCTTTCTTGAAAAGAGAGTTTTTAAATTTGGTTAAATTTTTGATAAGAAGTTGCGGAAGGCTTGCTGAAGAGCAGAAATCAAAACCAAAAAATTTATGAACTCTAATATATGATGACATTAAAGTCTGCTAACACTTAATATCATTTCACGCACCCTTTTTCCATTTAACAAATAGATTAATGAATATTTATGATAAATATTTTATATTTTAGCATGTCTTCTGTCTGCTGACTGTTGAACATAAGAAAAGACAAATTCGAAATAAAAATTTATTTACTAAAAGCTTTTCCTTGGCACCACCAACAAAAATATATCCTGCTGAAAGCATGAGTGCAAAAAAAATAAAATATTCATATTTAAAAACATGAAAAATATGCTAAAAATCTAAAAGATGGCAAATTATAAGAACATTTTTCTTTGTTGGAATTTTTCTATTCTATTTTTCTTAGTTTTTCTTCACTCTAATAGCAAGCTAAACGTATGAGTAATATTTCTATGCAATAAGTGCAAAAAATTACTCATACGTGCTGTATGAATGTGAATGTAAGAATGGGTGTTAAGAAGGATTTTGTGAACAATAGGAAAATATTTAACAGGGTGTAAAATAAATATTTATGAAAAAATGTCAATTAAAAGTTAAAGTCTGCTCAATAAACGAGAATTTATTGCAATAACTTGGGCCAGCTCAATGTTCAGGACTATAGGTTACTCTATAGCCGAGACTAGAACTGAACTAGAACTGAATTAGAACTGAATTAGAACTGAACTAGAACTGATTTAGAACTGAACAAGAACTGAATTAGAACTGATTTAGAACTGAACTGAAACTAAACTAGAACTGAATTAGAACTGAACTAGAACTGATTTAGAACTGAACTAGAACTGAACTAGAACTAAACTGGAACTGAACTAAAACTGAATTAGAACTGAACTAGAACTGATTTAGAACTGATTTAGAACTGAACAAGAACTGAATTAGAACTGAACTGAAACTGAACTAGAACTGAATTAGAACTGAACTAGAACTGATTTAGAACTGAATTAGAACTGAACTAGAACTGATTTAGAACTGAACTAGAAGAACTGAACAAGAACTGAACTAGAACTGAACTAGAATTGAAATAGAACTGAACTAGAACTGATTTAGAATTGAACCAGAACTAAACCAGAACTGAACTAGAACTGAACTAGAATTGAAATAGAACTGAATTAGAACTGAACTGTAACTGAACTAGAACTGAACTAGAACTGAATTAGAACTGATTTTGAACTGAACTGAAACTGAACTAGAACTGAATTAGAATTGAACTGGAACTAAAACTAAACTAAAGTTGTCTCGAATAAAAATTACTTTATAGTCTCGACTGAAGTTTACTCGGTAGTTTTGACTATATTCTCAATTATAGTTCTTTCTATAGCATCTACTGTAGTTTCCTTTTAAGTCCCGAGTGTAATGTGTTCTATAGGCTTAACTACAGTTTATTCTAAGCCTGGATTACTCTTTATTCAATAATCCCTACCGGAGTTAAGTCTAACAACTGTATTTTGTTCTGTGGACCCGACTGTATTTACTTTATTGTTTGTACTATAATTTAGTCAGTAGTATTGTCTATAGTTGCAACTAAAGTTTAACTCTATGGTCTCGACTATGGTTTGTTCTTGAATATTTAATTTTATTATTTATTTTTTTAATCTTAAATATTTAAAAGCCAATTTTTCCTCTCAAATTCTACAAAAATTGTATTCAATATTTTTTTGGGTTGAGTTGAGAAAAAATCAATAAGTGATTAAATATTATTAAGCTGCTTAAAATATGTCATAAATTGCTGTTTTCAGTTTCTCTTGTTCGTTTTTTTTCTCTTAACCATATTATTTTTTTGTCAGCAACATGTTTTGTTGCCATAAAATATGTATGAATATTTAAAATTTAATAATACAGATATTTTGTTGACTGTTGTTGTTATTGATGTCGATTTTTGGTATTTTTAAGCAGATTTTTTTTTTTGGAGAATGTGTGAGCCTGTGTGTGCGAGTGTATGTATGTATAGGTAAATAAAAATGTATTTTTTTTAATTTGTGTTTAAATTTCAAAAAGCATGTTGATGCATATCACATGCATTTAATTAAATAAATGATATTTAAAATCCACACACTCATACATACACGCATGCAGACGTACACATACTGTTTAAAATATTTAAACGTACTAAAGAGAAGAGAGTAAACTATATGTATGACTACAAATATGAATACAGACATGAATATGTAATGTCAAATACAAACAAAATACCATTTAGGCTGATATTTATATGTGCGTGCACACACTGACAATGAACATGTTATAATTCACACACACACACACATATATACAGAGAGAAACACACTTGAATTATGTAAAAAACACCTACACTAAACATTGAGTTTGGTTTTTGTGTATATGTATATGTATTTGTGTAAATGCATTAATATTTGTGGCACCTTAACAGTAAAACATTATTCTCTCCCTGTTGCTTTTACTGTTCACCACCACCACCACCACCACCACTAAACTTATTTAATAGACCGTTTAAAAACTGAAATCCCACACATTTACAGCAAATATTTTACTTTCTAAAGCTTGTAATTTATGGAAAAAAATACGCTAAAACAATAGCAAAGCACGTGCTGGTACTGGCTGCTATTAAATGCCACATGAATGTAGAAAAAAGACTAACGTTTTATAAAATTTTAAAAAATAAATTTGAACTGAACTGAAAAAAATTGTTATATATTTTGTTAAAAGCTTAAAATGCAAATAATTTGTGGCAAATTAATGTCTATTTGGAGGCTTCGACACCCTGCTGTTATAGCTAATATTATTAAAATAAATAAACTATATTTGTTTATTATATAAAAAGTGAATAATTCATTAAGTAATTATTTTATTAATTATTTTAAAATAATTATTTTAAAAGTGAAAATGACTGACATCGCAGGATAGAACAAAATAGCGAATATAGTAAAAGAAATCACTATATGAAGGACTACAATATAAAATAATTTTTAAGGAAGTAAACTAGTTATTAGTCTTGAAACATAACTTTACCTTTATTTAGACAATAAACTATTTTCAAGTCAAGACAATAAATAATTTTTTAATCCAGTAAATTAGTTAGACTCTAGTCTAGAAGATAATTTATTCTTTAGTCTAGAGAATACTTTATTCTCTTGTCTAGACAATAATCTAATCTCTAGTCTACACAGTGAACAAGTCTCTAGTCTAGACGCTAATTAGTCTCTAGTCTAGACAATAAACTAGTCTCTAGTCTAGACAATAAACTAGTCTCTAGTCTAGACAATAAACTAGTCTCTAGTCTAGACAATAAACTAGTCTCTAGTCTAGACAATAAACTAGTCTCTAGTCTAGACAATAAACTAGTCTCTAGTCTAGACACTAAACTAGTCTCTAGTCTAGACAATTAACTAGTCTCTAGTCTAGACAATAAACTAGTCTCTAGTCTAGACAATGAACTAGTCTCTAGTCTAGACAATGAACTAGTCTCTAGTCTAGACAATTAACTAGTCTCTAGTCTAGACAATAGGCTAGTCTCTAGTCTAGACAATAGGCTAGTCTCTAGTCTAGACAATAAACTAGTCTCTAGTCTAGACAATGAACTAGTCTCTAGTCTAGACAATGAACTAGTCTCTAGTCTAGACAATAAACTAGTCTCTAGTCTAGACAATAAACTAGTCTCTAGTCTAGACAATAAACTAGTCTCTAGTCTAGACAATAAACTAGTCTCTAGTCTAGACAATAAACTAGTCTCTAGTCTAGACACTAAACTATTCTCTAGTCTAGACAATAAACTATTCTCTAGTCTAGACAATAAACTAGTCTCTAGTCTAGACACTGAACTAATTTATAGTCTAGACACTAAACTAGTCTCTAGTCTAGACACTGAACTAATTTATAGTCTAGACACTAAACTAGTTTCTAGCCTAGACACTTAGCAAGGCACTGTTCTAGTTTTATTCTAGACTTTGAAGTAGTTTCTATTCCAGTCTTTGAAGTAGTCTCTAATCATGACTTTTAACCAGTTTCTAGTTTAGTCTCTGAACTAGTCTAAACAGTTCTCTTCTTATGACATTTAACTAATACTAAGTCTAAGCAATAAACACAATAAATTTGTTCTGTTATAGTTATAAACAATTCTCTAGTCTAGTCAATGAATTAGTTTCTAGTCTGAATAATTTGCTGGTCTTTAATTTAGTACACTGTCTAGACTATAGTATTTTCTATTATATAGACTATAACTTTGTCTGTTGTCTGCACTATATTTCTCACAATTAGCTGGACTAATGATTAGATTACAATTACGCATTTTGATTTTACTGTAGTCAGTGCTCTGCCTTTACCAACATATTGTGCTTTAACCTATTATAGTCTTGGTAAGATTTTTCTCGGTTTTTTGCTTCATAACATTTTTTTTATAGTCTGATTCATTTTAATGGTATTCATGACAAGGAATATTATGAAAATTTTATAGAAATAATACTCAAGTGTAATAAATATATATTTTTTCTGTGTTTTTTTTCTTCATTTTTTACCACTTGGAATGCAATATAATTGTCATTGGGAAAAAATGAATTCTTTGTCAGTCTACGACAACTCAATTTGTATGGATTTTATAATAACTTACAATAAAACCAACAAAAACAAAAAAGAAGTAAAAGAAAAATGTCATTCAGAATATTTGAAATTCCAAGAGACGAGTTAAAAAGCTGAGTTAACAGAGTTAACATAAAAGACGTAAAAGAAACAAAACAAAAGAAAAATGCCATATTCAGATATGCCGAATTTTCATTACCCTCCACCACCACTACCTGTGTGTAAGTAAATATGTTATGTTTTGTACATACACACTCACGTATATACTCACAGACGTATATAAATACTATTTTCCTTAAGAACAACACAAGGACACTTAATGAGACATGATATTAGTTATATTATTGGCTATAACTTTTAACCGATATTGATAACTTTTGGAATGTTAATGAAGTACATATATATATTTCTATTCTGTCGATTTAAACATGAAAATTTTACTAAAGATGTTTGTTTAAACAGAGAGATTGTGTCAGATATCGGTTTATATTTTTTAATATAATGAACCGATTTTGCTAGTTTTAAATAGGAAATTTTTTAGGACTATAACAAATACTCAGGCCAAAATTCATTGTACTCTGACACTTATTGTGGATGTGAGCGTAACAATAACAGACAATCGGACAGACAGACAGACAGACGGACAGATTGTCGGACATAGATAAATCGACTCTGAAAATGAGGTCTGATATGATTCCTTCTTAACGTTACACACGTAATGACAAAGTCAATATACCCTTGTGATGGTGAAGGCTATAAAAATAACTGATAAAAAGAAATATAAAGAACAAAAACCAAAGTCTAATTGAATTACTGGCAAAATACTTGTAGTAATAGAGGTGAAGGAATTAAACTCCCTTTTTATGTTATTCTATATAAGCGATATATTTATATAGTTTCCGCTATAAAAAAGATTAAATAAAAGTCATAATTTGAGTTCAAAAGGAAGATTTTTAAAAATCACTTAAAACATGATTTCTCAAAGGATATTTTTCCTTACAAAAGGACATGACAGATAATTGCACAAATAGTTCTTGTTTAGCAAGAAAATTTTTTATTTAAATTAATTTTTGTCCTGTATTAATTCTTGGAATTTTTATTTAGAAATTTTATCTCTGTATGTTTTTGTTGTTTGTGGATTTTATTAAAGATTTTTTCTACCTTTAATATTTGTGAAATAATTTTTCCTCCATTTGTCTCCCCTATTTGATCCTGCTGTGTTTTTGTTTTTGTTCTTGTTTTTATGGCATTTTATCTGTGTTTATTTAAATTTTTTTCTCATTTTGGCCAATAAACCACAATAAAGATTAAAGTCATTTAATTAAAACTCTAGATATTACTCATGTTTTTATTTTGGTCAAATAAAAGTTAAAATGAAATGAAAGGAATTTCTAGGAAAAAAATGTTTATGGAGAGAAAACATAAATATTTGTAATGAAGTCTGGTTTTAGCAAAAATTGTGTTTATTTGGAAAATACTTTATAGCAAGTTATAGTTGGGACTACAGAGTTTACTACAATCAAGTTTATAAGGCAAAATATAGTCAGGACTCTACAATTATTTAGTTTAGTGTCTAGACTAGAGACTAGTTTAGTGCCTAGACTAGAGACTAGTTTAGTGCCTAGACTAGAGACTAGTTTAGTGCCTAGACTAGAGACTAGTTTAGTGTCTAGACTAGAGACTAGTTTAGTGTCTAGACTAGAGACTAGTTTAGTGTCTAGACTAGAGACTAGTTTAGTGTCTAGACTAGAGACTAGTTTAGTGTCTAGACTAGAGACTAGTTTAGTGTCTAGACTAGAGACTAGTTTAGTGTCTAGACTAGAGACTAGTTTAGTGTCTAGACTAGAGACTAGTTTAGTGTCTAGACTAGAGACTAGTTTAGTGTCCTAGAGACTTTAGTGTCTAGACTAGAGACTAGTTTAGTGTCTAGACTAGAGACTAGTTTAGTGTCTAGACTAGAGACTAGTTTAGTGTCTAGACTAGAGACTAGTTTAGTGTCTAGACTAGAGACTAGTTTAGTGTCTAGACTAGAGACTAGTTTAGTGTCTAGACTAGAGACTAGTTTAGTGTCTAGACTAGAGACTAGTTTAGTGTCTAGACTAGAGACTAGTTTAGTGTCTAGACTAGAGACTAGTTTAGTGTCTAGACTAGAGACTAGTTTAGTGTCTAGACTAGAGACTAGTTTAGTGTCTAGACTAGAGACTAGTTTAGTGTCTAGACTAGAGACTAGTTTAGTGTCTAGACTAGAGACTAGTTTAGTGTCTAGACTAGAGACTAGTTTAGTGTCTAGACTAGAGACTAGTTTAGTGTCTAGACTAGAGACTAGTTTAGTGTCTAACTAGACTTTAGTGTCTAGACTAGAGACTAGTTTAGTGTCTAGACTAGAGACTAGTTTATTGTCTAGACTAGAGACTAGTTTAGTGTCTAGACTAGAGACTAGTTTAGTGTCTAGACTAGAGACTAGTTTAGTGTCTAGACTAGAGACTAGTTTAGTGTCTAGACTAGAGACTAGTTTAGTGTCTAGACTAGAGATTAGTTTAGTGTCTAGACTAGAGACTAGTTTAGTGTCTAGACTAGAGACTAGTTTAGTGTCTAGACTAGAGACTAGTTTATTGTCTAGACTAGAGACTAGTTTATTGACTATATTAGAGACCAATTTATTGTCTAAATTACTAGTTTACTGACTAAACTAGAAAATTTTTTATTCGACTAAAAACTATAAAATGGACTAAATAAAAAATCAGTTCATAGTTTTACTATTATACTTCCTTACTGATGATATTAGAGAAGATTATAGTTCCCACTTTCTTCAAGTTTGTTCAGCACCTTCAAATGAAACCTTGTGGAACGAGACTTCATTTAAATTTAATTTTCTTCTAAATAAATTTCTTATTTGATGCGCATTTTATTAATTAACATAAAGCAAATATAAATATAGCAAATATTTTCATTAGAGCTTTAAGTTTGTTCCTCTAGCAAATAAATTGATGAAGTTTTATGGCCCTCAGATTTAAAGATCTAATTAATTTTACTAAAATTAATCACAATTCTATATTGCTTCCACTCAGCTTTGCCTTATAGTTATTTCAAAATATCTATATTCCTCCCCCTAAAATTATGCTACAAATATCATGGTAATAATGTCCACACTATCAATATTAATTTTATTAATGATAGTTGATATTAAAAGAATTTATATGTGTGTGTGAGTTTTGTTTTTCTATTCATGTATTGAGTAGATGTTTAACACAAATAATTTTCAATTACTTTTGTTGTAGACAAGTTGTTTTATATTGTTTTTGTAAAACAAGTAAAAATATACACACACACACTTAGTCACAGTTACAGCTATAAGTATGTTTACGTGTTTGAGCTTTTATGTCTATGTGTTTTTGCATTAGTTTGTGTTTATTTATTTTTATCTGTTGTTATTTGATTTTTCCCGTCTGCTCTTTCTCTTCTTGTTTTTGTTACTTTAACTAAGTAATTTAAGTCCATAAGGTCAGTCGTGAGACCTATAAGTTGTTTGTAGCTTTTGCTTTATAACCTTTATCCAGTTTATTCCCACATAATTGCGTCTTTGCATGCGTTTTCAGAGTAGAAATTTTTGTCTAATGGTTCCACATTTTACCTTGAGACATCATCGATGACTTTACAAAGTTAATAATTACAAAAGTGAAACACGAAATATACGAAACGCGTTGTTTTTATTTACAACAAACAAAAAAGAGAGACAAATGCGATACATTATGTTGATAAAAAGAGGAATATTAGAGACGATTTATCAACATTAATAAAACGAATTATAAATATACGAAGAAAATAAAGGAATTAAAAATAAAAGGACATATATGTGGAATTGAACATGAATTAAGGAAGATTAGAAGGTGGGGAGATGAGACTCCCCCAAATGAAAGAGAATGGAAAAATGTATAAATAAAGTACACACATGTACAGTTTATATGACACACATTGTCAGGTAGAAGACAGAAGCGTTTTGAGGGAAAATATTCAAAGAGTTTTATATTTCATTATATGAATAAACTCTTAAGGCCAGAGATTAGTTTTAGTCTAGACTAGAGACTAGTTTAGTGTCTAGACTAGAGACTAGTTTAGTGTCTAGACTAGAGACTAGTTTAGTGTCTAGACTAGAGACTAGTTTAGTGTCTAGACTAGAGACTAGTTTAGTGTCTAGACTAGAGACTAGTTTAGTGTCTAGACTAGAGACTAGTTTAGTGTCTAGACTAGAGACTAGTTTAGTGTCTAGACTAGAGACTAGTTTAGTGTCTAGACTAGAGACTAGTTTAGTGTCTAGACTAGAGACTAGTTTAGTGTCTAGACTAGAGACTAGTTTAGTGTCTAGACTAGAGACTAGTTTAGTGTCTAGACTAGAGACTAGTTTAGTGTCTAGACTAGAGACTGGTTAAGTGTCTAGACTAGAGACTGGTTAAGTGTCTAGACTAGATATTAGTTTAGTGTCTAGACTAGAGATTAGTTTAGTGTCTAGGCTAGAATACAGACTGGTTTAGTGTCTAGACTAGATTAGAAACTGGTTAAGTGTCTCGATGGATTATTCTAATTATTTCTGCGGACGGTTTAGGGTCTACACTAGAGACAAGTTCATTATCTACAATAGGAACTACTTTTAGTAGAGCCTAGAGAATATTTTGTTGTGTAAAGTAGACACTATTTCCTGGGTGACTGTTTAGAAGAGTTTACAGCTGACAGGCCGCATTAGTGGTTTTCAGTACGTCTCCCCTTTTTCTCTAAAACCTTTACCACGTTTTCATTTATGTTTCCTTTACAAAATAAGAAAAAAAGAACTATATAACTTAATTAAATTTCAACCAATATTGTTTATATTACTTTCTCTCTCTCTGTGTATTCACTTCTAAGAGTGTAGAAGGGAAATTTTGTTTATTTATGTGTAAATGTATGTGGGTGACCATCCAATAGCTGCATGTGTTAACTGTCATTGTTGTGTTGTAAATCTCTAGGATTACAATTTATTTCTATTTTATTTCTTGATGATAGTGTTGGAACATTTCCCGTGTTTTTAACTCGTGCTGGTAATTTTTTTCCTTTTTTTCTAATATTTGGACTTGAAACAACAAAAAGCTTTAAATATAAATTACTTTATTGCTGTCATCAATACAAAGGGGAAAACAAAGATAAAGAGGCAACCAGAGAGAGAAAGAGAGAGAATATAAAAGAGTAAATTTTAAGTTATGAAAAAAAGAGCAGCAGGTATTTATTTATGTGTGTGAGTGTGTTAGTAGAGCCAAGGTTGAGTAGGAAGTAATTTAGTAATAGACTTTCAGGGTCTTAATATTCTACAAGAATAGAAGAAAGGTGTGTTATACTTCTGGAGACAAAAAAAAAAAACACAGAAAAAACAATTCATTACTTTAATAAATCTTTAAGTTTGTTTTGAAGTTTATTTTACTTTTTTCGTTTTTTTTGTTTAAAGTTATTGGTTTTCTCTATATTTTCATTTCCTTTAGTTTCTTTTTTCAGCCTACTTCCTTTGTCTGTGTATATTCCTTTGTGTGTGTGTCTGTATTGTTTATTTTAGTTTTCTTATTACTTTTAGCAATTTTCTTTATGTTTGGCCATTTAGACATTATTGTAAATTACCAGCAAAATAACGAGAAATTGTTGTTATTTAAGACCTGTATTTTCTGGTCTAATAAAATGATCATTAAATACGAATTGGTCTAGATTGCATATCAATAAATAAAAACTATATATATATATTCAACTATTTTTTTTTCAATACTTCTATGTATTTGTGTATAATGATGTGGAAAAATGTTAATGAACATTATGAGGGAAATTGTGTCCCCCGGTTAAATATATTAATAGTTTATGGAAGGAAATGAAGCTCGTGGAAAGAAATTAACATAAATAAAATTGAAGTTTTGTAGGTGTTTAATTTAGCTTAAGATTATTAATATTTTATTAATAAAATATTGTAATTATATTGAAGACTATTTAATAATAAAATGAGTTATTAAAGCTTAAATCATATATGAGCTACAGATTATCCTAGAATTTAGACCAGTTTGTTGTTTAAACTACGGATTAGTTTGATATCTGGACCGTATATTTGTTTGTCACTGAGACTATAGACTAGTTTGCTGTTAAGACTCGAGGCTTGTCTACACTGAACACTTGTGTCTAAGAGACTATTTTGGATTAGAGACTAGTTTGTTATCAAAACTATAGGCTCCTTTATTGTCTGAGATGAGAGTTTAATATCAAAGCTAGAGACCATTTTGCACTAGACACTAGTTGAATTAACTATAGTAAAGTTTAGTGTCTAGACTAAAGACTCCAGATTAAAAACTTGTTTAATGTCTACTTTACTGTCTAGACTAGAGACTATTTTTTGTCTAGATTAAAGACATGTTTATTGTCTAAACTATAGAATAGTTTGTTGCCTAGACTAAAGACAATTTGTTTGTCTAGGCTATAGACAAGTTTAGTGACGAGACTATAGACTATTTTAGCACAATTTTATAGACTATTTTAGCACAATTTTATAGACTACACAAGAGACAAGTTCAATGCCTAGAGTAGAGACTATTCTAGTATCCACATAAGAGTGCAATATAGTGTCTGGACAAGATAATAGTTTCGTGCCCAGACTATGTATTTTAACAAGAGTCAGAACTAGAGGCTAATTTAGTGTCTAGACTAGAGGTTACTTTGATATCCAATCTTGAATCTAGTTCAGTGTCCTTTTAGGGACTAGACTAGGAACTAGTTTAGTGTTTAGACAAGAGACTAATTAAGTGTCTATACTAGAGAGTATTTTAATGTCTCGACTTGAGACAACTTCAGTGTCTAGACTAAAGACTAGTTCAGTGTCTCTACTGAGGTCTTATTGTTTATGATAAAGAGTAATTTATTGTCTCAACTGAAGTCAAGTTTGTTATCCATGCTCTGCAATTTTACGTTGTTTTTACTACAGTCTTGTTTGTTTTGTAGACTTTAGGCTACTTTCATTATTTTGTCTGAACTGCTTTGATGACTAGATTTTATACTGTTTTTTGTTGTTGTAGCCATAGTCAGGCTTTGTGTCCTGAGGATAAGATTAAATATATAAGTGTTTAGCAGACGTATGGAAGTATATTTGTAAACAACCGTCCCATTGTGCATTCAAGCAAATCACAAAAAGCACAACTTTTAATTTTATTGTATATTTTATATATGTGTGAATATTTTTTTTAATTTCTTTAGGACCAACTCACTGTGCAGTTCGGTTTCTTATATAACTTTCAATTTTCTCTTAATTATTTATTGTTGCTTTTATCGCAGCCATATTTAAAAAAATGATTAAAATCTAAAGAATTTCACATATATGATTTCTTCTTCTTTGGCATTTTTTGAATTTAATGGTAATTTGTACGTGCATTTTTCTTCAATTTTATTGCATATTTTATGGCTTTCAAGCCAAATGAATACTAAAGAAAATTTTATAAAGTTTTGTTTCATCGACTTTAAGTCTTATGAAGAATATTTTTTTGTTGTTATTGTTTGATAAAAGTAAAATTAAATTCGTTGTTTTTCTTCATTGAATATTAAAATAAAAGAAAATATCATAACAGTTTGCCTGAAAATATGCTACAGTTTCTTACATTTCAATTCTCTTTGATTATGTTGTGGTAGTAAGTATTAAACATATACATATGTATATATTTTCTGCGTAAATATATGACGATTATATGTGTTTTGTCGAAAATGTAATAAAACTTCAATTAATAATTCATTAAAAAGCAAAGAAGAAGAAGAAGGAGGAAGATAAAGAAAATCAAGAAAATTAAATGATTTTTGGCGGAAGATGAGGTTTTTAAGTTACAACATAATATTTAATGAAAAGGTAATAAAACTTAAGGGCCCTTCAATATCAATAAAATGAATTATTTAGTTTGCATTGCACTATGAGGTACTCATTTCATTAAATAAAGTGAAATTCACTTATTTGCAATTTTAAAGATTTAAAAAAGACATTTTCATGTGGAAACTGGTAAAATTTTGGTAATAATAATGCGCACAATGGGGCAAAATTTTTTATACATTTTTGTTTTTATTAAATTAATGTTATTTGCCACTTATTACCATTAATAATATGTTTTTGCTCAAAATTTTCAATAAAAACCCAATTGCACAATGGGTCTAAATTTTTTATTCATATTTCTCACTTAATTTTTTATTATTAACATTTAAACAAAAGATTTCATATTTCTTCAATCAGAAATCTTCAAATTTTTATTAAATTAGGCTGCACCATGGGTCTAAAAATATTATTTTCTAATATTTCTAAAAAAATTTAGTACTGTTTATAGCATAGAATATTTTAAAAACTTATTTATAAACAAATCTTTGAATTTTATTAAAAAATAAATTGCACAATGGGTCTAAATTATTTTTTATTTAAAATTTTTTATAAATTTCATTATTATTTGCAGTAGTTAATATTATAAAATCACACTTTAAGTCAAAAATCTATAATATCTTTAAAAATAAATTGCACAATGGGTCTGAAAATCGTTTATTTATATATTTCATTTCTCATTTTTATATTACTAACATTATATATTATTAAAAGAATACTGTTTTGTTAATAAATCCTAGAATTTCATAGAAAACAAAATGCACAATGGACCAACATATTTCACATTTTTGGAAAAAAAAACAGAATCAATTTATTATTTAACGAAACATGCCCTAATAAAATTTTTAATAATCGTTTGTAGAATGAGTTGTTGACTTTTTGAAAGCTAAATGCACAATGGGATATAAACAAATTTTATTTTATTTCTTCAAAATAATTTTAAGTTTAGAATTAAAATTTATTCCAAAAGGAATTTTGTATAGACTTTTTCAATTTAATTATGCACAACATTTTTAAAATTTTTAACTTGCACTATGGGTGTGACTTTTTATTTTCGAAGATATGAAGCTTGTTATATTATTTTAAGTTTTATACAAATAAATGGTTTTATTTTGCACTATGACTCTGTTTAGAATCTTTTCATTTAAAATTAAAAGTTTGGGCACTGAAACCAAAATTGAAGTTTCTTTATGGGGGTTTAAATCAAAAAACTTAAAAAATTGGCAGCACTATGGGTTTTTGTTCATTAAAAGAAAAAACTATTTTATTGCACGTTGGGTCTTAAATTGATTGATATACAAATAAAGAGAGAGAGAGAGAGTGTGACTGAAATGGATTTTCTTCAGTTTCTGCACGGTGGGGTTTTTATGTAGTTTTCTAAAAATATTTTAAATTTGCACCAGGGGCTTGATTTTAATTGATTTTAAAAATTATAAAATTTGCGATTCAGATTAAGTGTAAATAACTTTTTCGTGATTCCAAATTTTTAAATTTTTTTCTTAAATTTTTGCACAGTGTTGCACTATAGGCCTGATTCGAATTGATAAATTTTTATTCAGATTAAGTTTCAATTATGTTTTTGTCACGGCCAAAAGTTTATTAAAATTTTTCTTAAAAATTTCTGCACAGTGAGTTTCATAATAATAGTTGGCACTATGGGTCTGAATCCTAATGGATTTAAAATAGTTGAATTCATTGAATGAAATTATTATTTTTTAATTTTTATTTTAGAAATGGTAAATAATTTAAAGACACGCATAATGGGTTTTTGCACTATGGGCTTTATTTATAAATTTTATGAATACTTATCTTGAGATTTAATAACTTTTTCTTTATCATTTTAAAATAATAATTTTGAAAATTGTCATAAAAAATTCTGCACAATGGGTTTTTATGATTTTAAAGGAAAATATTTTCCACAAACTTTATTTTTGAGAATAAACATTTTTGTCTTAAAACGGAGTTTTTTCTACTTTTAAAGAAAAAACTATATTTTTGAGAAAATTTCTTTTTAATTTCATTTAAGGTCTTTTTACGCTAAAATGTTAAAAAAATATAATTTGAGGTTTTTTTACGAAACTTTCACTTTTTCATTGGAAGTCATAAATAGGGGTTTTATTAAACTGCAACAAACTGTTGCATATTCAAACATGTGTATAAGTTTAGATTTTTTATAGTATATTTTTAGGGGCTTAGAATGTAAAATAAATTTAAGGTATTTTAAAAACAACTTTCCTGTAAAAGTTGATGTTAACATAACTTATAAAATAACTCGTTTATTCACAGAAAAATAGATGAAACACCCACATAATTATCCCTCCTTAATTTCCTCTAGACAAACAACTAAACCCTATAAGTAGGCAATTGAAAAAGGAAACTGCGATATTCATTCATCTTTTAGCAACATTTAAAGAACTTATAGTATATGAAATTATATACTCTAAAAATGAGCAATGAATTAACAAACAAAAAATACATACAAACAAATTCATTCATGAAAAAATGTTTATACTTGAAAAAAAGCCCACCCACTGAAGCATACCTACAGGGGCATATAAACTATATAAAGAAGTTGTCAGTCAATAGATAAGTTAAGTTATAAATTTTAGTATTTGTTTCTTTAATTTGTTTAATAAATTAACATTTTTTTGTTTTTTTAAAAATAATTTAATACGTACTAATTTTAAACGGCGCATGCTTTGTAAAATCCGCAATTTTGATGGTTTCGTAATTTTGGGAAATTTTGCTTAATTTTCTTGCAAAAATATATTAAATGAAATTAATTATTGTTGAATATGAACTACGAAATTTCTCTTAAAAAATAATCTTCTTTAAATCTTTTATTCCGTTTTGTAAAATAAAGGAATTTAATCTTCTTTATTTTAGATTTCAAAAACAAATTTGTTGTTCTTGTTTCTTTTTGTTGTAATTTAAGTTAAAGATTTTAGCATTAATTTCAAGCACTTGTTAACATCACTTGTATTAAATTACATTCACACTCACTAACTGAGAAAAAAAACACACACTCACACTTTACGTTTTATGCTCTTTTATTAATTATCGCTTAATTAAAGCCTACTTTTAGGTAGCAAATTTTATTTGATTAAATTTGTTTCTTATTTTAAAATTCTTTATATTTTTTAAAAATTTCTTAGATTTATTTTTTTTCTTAAATATCTCAAATATATATTATTTTCCTTTTTTAACTCCTTTTTATTAAGTGTTTAACGTACGCGTTATGTTTAACAACTGATTCCTTTGTTTAACCAGCAAAAGTCAGTCAACTGCTTTTTCTCTAGTTTGCACCCAAAAAAAAACAAGAGAGCACTTTTTTTGTTCTTCCTTAACTGTCAAAATTTCTAAAAATTCTTTATGTCCTTAATTTCTTACGTTCTCTGCAAAACATGTTTTTATGTCAAATTATCCTATTTCTTCTTTTACTATCTTTTATTTTATCTATTTTATATTTATTTATTCTTTATTTAATAAACTGTCCGCCTAATGCGCGCGCACATGTCTTCACAGTATTTTCATTTTTTCCTTAACCTATTT
Organism: Cochliomyia hominivorax; assembly: GCA_004302925.2. Taxonomy (NCBI): domain Eukaryota; kingdom Metazoa; phylum Arthropoda; class Insecta; order Diptera; family Calliphoridae; genus Cochliomyia; species Cochliomyia hominivorax. Next base: position 89,952,469 of record PYHX02000495.1, read on the forward strand.
ATTTTCCCTCTTTTTTCAAAGTTGGTCCGTGTTTTTTTTCCTTTCTTCTCTAACAATATTTGAAGCTGGCTGATATGTGTCAGTAGTATCATGTGTTGCTACTAAAAGAGCAAAAAAAATGAGAGAGAGTGTGATAAAAGAGCATAAATCATATAAGAAACGTGTCAAATAACTTGGTCAAATGTCAAACAAAAGTATTTGATTACACAGAAAGTCAGAGGAAAATATGATAAAAAATGAAACTTGTTAAGGAAAAACAGGGTGAAACGAAGAAACATGTGGGACAGAACTAGAATGGAACTAGAATAGAATTGAAAAAAGAACTAGAATATTACTAAAACATAAATAGTTCAGTTTTTGCTTAGTTCTAGTTCTGTTGTAGATGTGTTCTAATTCTGTTCTATTTCTTCTCTAGTTCTGTTTTAATTCTGCTCTAGTTCTGTTGTAGTTCAGTTCTAGTTCATTTCTAGTTCATTTCAAGTTTCATTCTAGTTCAGAATTTCTTTTTCCCCTTTTCGTTTAGCATCGTCCTGAAAGTAATTTAAATTAATTGTAATTTATATTTCCACTTAAATTTCCAACAACAGTCTGAAGAAAAGCATTTTCCAAAGAGTATTAAACATAAATAATAAGAAACTTTAAAATTAGCTTTCATTTAGTGTTCTTACAAATTATTATTGCACCAAATGTGCCAGCAGTTAATGCAACATTAACTGCCAACGAAGCTTAAAATGTTAAAAGTTTTCGTTATGAAGCCAAAACAACAACAAAAATAAAATGAAAAAGATTCATTTTCTAATGTTTTAATTTAAAAGACAAACAACTAATTTCTTTCCCTCTTTTTTTCAAAAAAACAACTAAAACTGTTGAATGCATTTTTACTTTAAAATAAACTTTTCCTTTCTCAAAGCACAAATGCAAACAAAGAGCATAATTAAGGCTTTAACTTTTTGCTGTTAATGTATTTATGCCAAAGAGGCAAAAGGTGTTTTTATACATGAAAGAGAGAACAGCAAAAGTTTGACTTGATTTTTCTATTTTTCTTTCCAGATAAAGTAAACGAATTGTTTTAAGATTTAATCATAATTACGAGTGAGAGAGAGAGAGAAGGGGGTATAAGTAGGAGGAGACTAAGTAATATTTTTAGTGAAAGTTAAGCAACTTTTTTGAATGCAGCTGTTTAAAGCAAAAAAGGTCAGAGTTTTGCTGGAAGGATAATTACTACTGCAAACTTCATTAGAAGTCATGTTAGTTAAATCACTTGTTAAACACATTCACTTAAACACACATTTAATATAAAGTCAATATTTATCAACGTGTCTTAGTATACATGTTATAGACACTATTATCTAAAACTGAACTTAAAACTAACTAGAACTGAACTAGAACTGAAGTGAACTGGAATTGGACTTGAACTGAACTGGAACTGGAACTGAACTAGAACCAAACTAGAACTGAACTGAAACAGAATTAGATCTGAATTAGATCTGAACTAGAACTGAACTAGAACTGAACTAGAACTGAACTAGAACTGAACTAAAACTGAATTAGAACTGAACTGGAATTGAACTTGAACTGAACTAGAACTAAACTAGAACTGAACTAGAACTGAACTAGAACTGAACAAAAACTGAACTAGAACTGAACTGAAACTGAACTAGAAATGTACTAAAACTGAACTAGAACTAAACTAGAATTGAATTAGAGCTGAACTGGAACTGAATTAGGACAGAACTAGAACTGAACTAGAACTGAATTAGAACTGAACTGGAATTAAATTAGAACTGAATTAGAGCTGAACTGGAACTGAATTAGGACAGAACTGAACTAGAACTGAACTAGAACAGAATTAGAACTGAACTAGAATTAAATTAGAACTGAACTGGAACTGAACTAGAAATAATTTAGAACTGAACTGGAAATGAACTAGAAATGATTTTGAACTAGAACTAAACTAGAACTGAACAAGAACTGAACTAGAACTGAACTGGAATTGAACTAGAAATGATTTAGAACTGAATTGGAATTGAACTAGAAATGATTTAGAACTGAACTAGAACTGAACAAGAACTGAACTAGAACTGAACTAGAACTAAACTAGAACTAAACTAGAACTGAACTAGAACTAAGATTAAATTTAAACTATAATTTATTATATTAAATAATTTGTATCGAGTTTTTTCTCTTCTCATTTTATTTATTAACTGTAAAATATTAAAATGTCACTCCAAATAGAGCTTAATAAACGTTTAGTAAATTAAACTTTTCAAAAGCATTATTATTAAGTGCTTTTAAAGTATAAACGTTAATTTATGTGTATGTGTGTGAAATCTATGTGTTCGTAGAAAAGTTCATATTCTTTACAAACACCTGCTTTGGATTAACAGGTGCTTTGAGCACCCGAGAGCTTGTTTAACTTATAAATACTTTGTAAGAGATTAAGCGTTTTTAATGAGTCTTAAAGGACATTTTGACTTTTTGATTAAGGATATTTGCTTTTTTGTGAATTAAAGGATATTTTTCAAACAGTTTATTAACTTACCAGTTTGTGTACTAGAATCAAAAAAGGTGCTGGTAGTTTCCACTGTCATGGTACCTATAGTGCCATCAATAATTTGGGCACTAGAATCTCGGCGACCGCGATAGCTGCAATTCAAAAATTAATTTTAGTTCATGTCCTTCATCTTGTAAAGCATTTCCTACTTACCGACATACATCATCACTTTGAGAACTTTGTCGGCGAAAATTGCGACATCTAATCATTTCCTCGGTGGTTGATTGTCGGCGAAAACCTCTGGCTATAAGAATTTCTTCTGTGGTGGATTGTCTTCTTATGGCCGGCCTGCTACTGCCCTGCTCTACTACTGGCAGTGGTGGTGGTCGGCCACAGGGACTGGCATCTCGTGAGGAACATATACTGGTAGAGTCCGGTGATCTGGAACTACGAGCAGCCGAAGAACTTTGTCGGCGTAAAGCATGTCTGCGATGAGGACTACCCTCTCTTTCATGACTGCGATCTGGTGATAAATGAGTACGTGAATCTCTTCTACCACCCCGAGAAGCACTATCAGGACTAAGAGAGTCTCGGCGTGAGTTACGTCTTTGTCCCTCCTCAGGGGGATCTGGACTTAAAGCTGGCTGTGAACCTCTTCTACTGCCACCAGGTAAACAACTTTCATCAAAAGCTGTAGCTTGTCTCTGTAAACGTTGTAACCTAGGAGCTCTTTCTGGACTAATACCTGTCTTAGAATCTCTTCGATTAACACGACCACACTGAGTGGTGGAATCCCTTCTTCCCTTGGGAGCAGTAGGACTAGTAGCTGGTGGTGTTACCGAACTTGTTATAATGGTGGGTGGTGGTAGAGCTTGACATGAGGAATCAACCTGATTATGAGAAGAATAAGAATAAAGAGGCATAGAATCAGAACCAGCCGAGCTGGTAGAGGGACGTTGTTCATAACGGAAGTTGGGAAATTCGGGAGCCGCCAGTGAATCTCTTTTCATAGAACTGACACCAACACGTGGCGGTGGAGGAGGTGTGGTCGAGGGTGTTATAATACGACCAATAGAACTATCACGACGACTTGAATTATTACTCTCACCCGAATCTCGGCGTGAACTCTAAATTCATTTACAATTTAGGGATAACGGTATATATTTACAAACACACACACACACACAAACGAAAAAGTGTTATATACAGAGAACGAAAAAGAATTAAATAAATATTTAAGGTAATTATTTACAAAGGTTTCACTCTAATTACATTCACTACTTACACTTTTTGATGGTTCTACCAATACATTCACCGATACTACAGTGGGTTCTTCTACGGTACTCTCACGACGATTCCAATGTTTTACAAATTCTGCAGTATTAGAATCTCGTCGTGTGCGGGTACTACGTAAACCTGATTCAGCACTTGACTCACGTCTTTTACGTGGTGCCACATAGGTGGGTCCCGCACTGGTGGAAGCATCCGAGACAGAGGTACGCCAAGGTAAACTACGAGCTAGATCTGCTAATGTCTCACGACGGTTGAGAGGAGCTTTGGTGGTTCTTTGTGGTTGAGCATTTTGATTTTTCACTCCACCACTCCATTCTCTTAAGAGATCGGTTAGTTGGGCCAAGGAACTGCGACGTCGTCGTTGTAAACCTGTAGATGGAAGAGAAAAATTAGTACGTAAATTTTAGAATGTAGAATGGAAAGAGACAAATTTTTAGTGTCAGTTATTAGTTCAGATATAATTCAGATTTTATATTAGAAATTCTTTTAGAATCTTGTTCAGATCAGATCTTAGTTTATTGTTTAGATTCTTGTTTTGTTTTAGGTTTTGTGCAGGATTCTTCTTCATTTTTAGGTCAAGATTATAGTTGAGGTTCTTTTTCAGATTCCAGTTCAGATTCAAGTTCAGGTTCAAATTAAGAATCCAGTCCATATTCTCCTACAGTTTCTGATTCAGTATTTAGATCAGATTTCATAATCTTGCTCAGATTTTCCTTTAGGTTCTTGTTCAAATTCTACTTCAGATTTAGTTCAGATTTACTTCAGATTCTAGTCCAAATTCTAGGTTTCAGGTTTAATCCTCATAACTTACCCGGTGGTGGTGATGTACTAGGAGGTGTATTGATTTGTGCTGCCGAATCTCTTCTGCCACCCAGTCTTTGTCTGATAGTCGACTCCTCCAGCTGGTGATTTAATTAAAGTAAAAAGTTTAGAACATTTTTAAAAAAAAATTGTTTACAAATTTTGTTTATGAAGACAAAATTTACCTGCTCTCTTACTAGATCATCCCAACCATTGCCACCCGACCACACCAGTCCCACTTGATGTGACATTATGGGCAGGTTGCAGACGAAACATATTGCTGTCATCGTCCTAAAAATGTGTTTTTAGTTTTTTTTCATAATTTTGGTTAAATTTTGATTTAGAGTGAATTAGAAAAAACGAGACATGCCATAAAAGAAAGAAGAAGAAGAAAATTTTGATTTGAATAAATGATTTACGTATAAGATTGTTTATGGAATTGATTACTAAGAGATATTAAAATAGAAATGTAACAAGATATGTAAAGTTAAATAATTTAAAAAAAAATGATGTATAATTTTAGGCGTATAAGCATGCAGTTTTTAAGAGAGAAATATTTAAAAATTTGGGTGATTTGGGTAAAAGGATTTTTTTAAATAATTGTGTTGAAGATTTATACTAATTGTTTTGCAAAGATGTGGGGTTGAAAATTAAGATTAAATGTTAGAAAGCTTGGAAATGTTAAAAATACTTTAAATGTTGTATATAAAAGCTTTGGGTTAAATATTCAAAAAGATGTTAATGTTAGGAAAAGCTTTTGAGGTGAATTTATTTTAACATAAATAGAGTATAAATGGAGTAATAAATAATGTTTGTATAATTTAAAATGATAAGTATTTATATAAGAGAAGAGTATGTTAGTGAAAGCTCTGAAATGTTAACAAAATACTGTTAAGGAGTACATAATTTATAGAACTATGAAATGTAAATTAAATAGTTAATAGAGTATGAAATATAGAAATTAAAAATTTAAATACGATATAAAATGAGTTAAGAATAGATTTTATATATTAATAAAAAGCTAACTAAAATGGAGATATTTATGAGAACTGTTTAAAGAGCTTTTGTTAAAAATTCTATTATATATATGTAAAAGAAAATATTATTAACATAATTTTTAATAAATGTATAAGAAAATGTTATGAATTTAAAATAATACGAAAAGCTTTTTAACATTTATTTGCGGGCATTTAAAATAGCCTTTTTTCAAAAATGTCTTTTAAGCTTTTAAGGCGATATATGCAAGATATATAAAAAAAGCATATAAAACTATAAAATGTTATTAACATTTATTTTAACAGTAAGAAGAAAAGTTGCATGCATTAAATCAATTATAATAACTTTTTTCTTATCGTCGTCGAGGAGGGTTGATCCATGGACATATATTGCCTCAGTTTTGGCATGGCGCATACTTGTTGTTTATAACAGTTGTCCTCTAATAAAATAACTGTAATCTTCCTTTAATTTTCAACGTATAGCCCTTTGAAGGCTTTTAGCTTTACAAAAGCTTTTTTTCAAAGCTTTTGCTTTCTTTCGTTAAAGCTTTTCCAAATATTTTTTTTAACACCCCTTAACAAACCTGTTGCTATACCTCTCCGTTTTTATATGTATGTGTGTTTCAAGCCCAAAACATTTGGAGGGGGTGTTTTATGGTTGTTATCTCTAATTATCAGCACATTTATACAAACACTTAAACATATTGAGCTTTTAATCATAAAAAACTACAAATTTTTGTTTTAGAGGGGGGAGTTATTTGTTAATTTTTTTTATTTTATTTGGTTTATATTTTTATGTTTTTGGAAGGAGGGGGGAACACAACTTTTTTTTTTTAATTTGCTACACATTAAGACACACTGAAAAAAAAGAAGTTGAAAAAATGAACAGATAAAAACATTTTGTTGAAAAAATTAAAGAAGGGGAATTTTGTTTTAATAATAATAATATTTTTAATAAAACTTTTTTTTATAAAAATATGGAATAATTTAGAAATGAAAACATTTAAAAAAATATTAAAGCAAAAGCACACAGGGTATTTTTAATTTTGCAAGGGGAAGGGGAAATCAATCAAAAATTCAACTACGACATGCAAAATTTTATAAAAATTTTAATACTTAAAATTTAACTTAGATTAATTAATTAATAGATAATTAATGAAAAACTAATAATGTGCATAAAACTTTGAATTTTAGTCCTTTTTTCAATTTACAATTATAAATTACATTAATTGTTATAGGCGACTCTATAGGAGAGTCTAGAGCCTTGACTATAGGAGATTTTATAGTATGAGCGAGCCTGTTTATAATCTAGACTATTTGTGAGATTATAGTCTGATATAAAGCTAATTTATAGTCATAATTATATTTAGATTTATAGAAGAGACTATGGACAAGTTGAAAGTATAAACTACATATATAAGGCCTATAGTATTGAACGAGTAGTAGTCTGAACCCCAAGCTTAGTTTATAATATGGAATATAAGGGTGTTTATTCACGCTAAGTATATAAAATTATATAGTCTAAAAAGTAAGTGAATTTGTAGTTTACAGTTAGACAATAAGCGAGTTTAACGTGTGAACTATAACCGAATTTATAGTTTCAACTATAAACCTGTTTATAGTGTGGACTTAGTTCGACTGACAGTTTGGACTGTAGACATTTTCTAATATGAACTACTTAATAGTTAATGATCTAAACTTCTAAATAGTTTAAATTCAGAACTATAGACTAATAAATATACTACACATAATTTATAGTCGATTTTATAGTCTGCACTTTTAATGAACTCATAGTCTATACTATAAATTAGTTTATAGTCAGTAACGTAGATGATTTATATTACTAACTATATTCTAGTTTAGGACTCTAGTTCAGACTCTAGTTCGAATCTTAGTTTAGATTCTAGTTCTGATTCTAGTTCAGATTCAACTTCAGATTCTAGTACAAATTTTATAGTTCAGATTTTAGTTCAGATTCTAATTCAGATTCTAATTCAGGTCTAATTTTTATTCTAGTTCAAAGTCTAGTTCAAATTCTAATTCAGATTCTAATTCAAATTCTAATTCTGATTCTAGTTCTGATTCTAGTTCAAATTCTAGTTCAGATATTAGTTCAAAGTCTGGTTTTGATTCTAGTTTTGATTCTTGTTCAAATTCTAGTTCTGATTCTAATTTAGATTCTAATTCTGATTCTAGTTCAGTTTCTAGTTCAGATTCTCTTTTAGATTCTAATTCTGATTCTAGTTCAAAGTCTAGTTTTGATTCTAATTCAGATTCTAGTTCAAATTCTAGTTCAGATTTTAGTTAAAAGTCTAATTCAGATTCTAATTCAAATTCTAATTTTGATTCTAGTTCAAAGTCTAGTTTTGATTCTAATTTAGTTTCTAGTTCTGATTCTAGTTCAGATTCAGATTTTATTTCAATTCTGCTTCTGCTCCTAAATAAGATTTTAATTCATATTATAGTTCAGAATTAAATTCAGATACCAGCTAAAATTTTTGCTCGGATACCAATTCAGAGTTAAATTCAGATTCTAGTTAAAAAAAACTTCTAACTATTCTAATTCCAACCAAATTTTCAATTTAGATTCAAATTCAGATTATAGATTTGATTTTGGTTCAGTAGAGATTCAAACTCTAATTGAGTTTCTAGTACCAGACCTTAATACAGTTCCTATTTTAGTTTGTAGTCTTCACTTAAGTAAGTTTTTTTGGTTTTAGCTATAATCCAGTTTATAATTTATTTTATATTCCGATTTTTAGTCTACAGTTTATTAGGTCTTTTGTCTGTGATTGTTCATGATTGAAAATCATTATTTTGAAATTATTTCTAATTTTTAAGGTTTTCTTTTTTGTTTTGTTCTGAGTTTTTTTTTATTTTCTAAGAAAATAAAAGCAACCAAAACATTTTCTAAAGAAAATTATCGACATTGTTTTTGAGGCCAAAAATTAGCCTTCGAGTTTCATTTCTCTTTTCTTCAAAAATAAAATTAAAAGTAAATTTCAGCAAAATTTTAAATAAGAAAACTTTATTAAGCTTCAAAACCAACCAGAGAAAAAGGTGCTGAAGCAGGACCTTTAAACAAAACTGACTAGTCATGCCAATTCACTCTTAAACTGCTTAACTAAAGTTGAAAGTATTAAATTATCTTAGGAAGGAGGTAAATACAACATGACGAAAACATACACATTTCTCATTAAAAAAAAGGTTGTCAACATAATGTTTATATTAGAAATTTCTTCATTCTCTTACAAGAATAACTTGACTTAAGCCTTCACAAAAGAGATTAACTTACTTTCGCTGCCAGTACCCCTGCCTCCGCTAAGTAACCCCAAAATGTGGCAAAAACATCATCATTATCAAAACATGAATTTAGATGAAAAAGTTAGATTTTTTCTTTAGAGTCACGAAAAGGTTAAGAGGATGTTAAAAATTTACTCACACACAGGTATTTAAAATACAATTAAATTTACATAATTTATTAATGCTCATACTTTCTTTCCAAAAAGACAAACTCACAATTTCTAGGAAGACTTAGGAAAAACAGATAAGAATGCAATATTCAATACCCTTCTCCACAAATGTGTGTGATGTAAATACGTTGTGTTTCGTACATATACACTCATAGGCGTATACCATCTAAAAACATTCTATTTTGTTGATTTATAATAAAAAAATTTCCGAAAGTTCTTCCCATGAACTTAGGGATTGTCTCAGATATCGGTCTATATTATTTAATAATACTGAACCACTTTTGCTCGTTTCACAGGACTATAGCAAATACTAGAGCTCAGTGAATTATTGTGGATTTGAGGGTGCCAACAAAAGACAGACAGGCAGACATACATAGAAGACAGACAGACGGACATGAAGACAGACAGGCAGACATACGGACATGACGGAGGGAAAATAGTTAAATCGACTCAAACTTTGATTTGATACAATAAAATATATATGCATTATGAGATCTAAGATGATTCCTTCTTAGCGTTACACACATAATGACAAAGTTAATATACCCTTTTCGCCACTTGTGTTGGTGGAGGGTATAAAACCACAAAATTTCTTAGAAATTTACAAAATTGACTTAAACTGATTTTCAAAATATATTTATACGAATATTAAAACAACAACAATAGTAAACATATAATAAAGTCTATTCAGTTTAAACATCAAGGACATTAATTATCGAAGGAATATTTTCAGAATAATTATGGTTTATTTAAAAAAATTCATTTAATATCTCTGCTTTTAGTTTTCCAAAAACACACTTGACCTAAATTCTCCTGCTTCCAAGATTTTTTCGTTATTTTCCCCCAAAACTAAATTGTGGCAAAATGTCTTTGTTATCTTTAAGAAAAGTAACTAAAAAACTTCTATTGAAGTAAAATATTTTCTATTTTCAAGTTTTTCTTGTGGCATTTTCTACAAAATGTTGCTGAAGTTTGTTGCAGCATAACAAGAAGAAAAAAAACAAGTATTTGACAATGTTGTCAGCGGAAATTATTTTGCTGTCATGGTTGATTCTGTTTTTCTAGATGTCCTTTTTGGGGAATAGCAAACAATTTTTTCTTGTTACTTTTTTCTCAAATTCCATAGAAATTGTATTAAGGATAAAAAGGACTAAAAGAATATTTTCGCTCTGTGTCAGTTGATAAGTCGCGATAGTCGAGACAAAAATATAATAAACTAGTCTATGCTATAGACTATAAACTAGTCTATGCTATAGACTATAAACTAGTCTATAAAAAACTATAAAGTAGTCTATAGAATAGACTATAAAGTAGTCTATAGAATAGACTATAAAGTAGTCTATAGAATAGACTATAAAGTAGTCTATAGAATAGACTATAAAGTAGTCTATAGAGTAAGACTATAAAGTAGTCTATAGAGTAGACTATAAAGTAGTCTATAGAGTAAACTATAAAGTAGTCTATAGAGTAGACTATAAAGTAGTCTATAGAATAGACTATAAAGTAGTCTATAGAATAGACTATAAAGTAGTCTATAGAATAGACTATAAGTAGTCTATAGAATAGACTATAAAGTAGTCTATAGAATAGACTATAAAGTAGTCTATAGAATAGACTATTAACTAGTCTATAGAATAGACTATAAACTAGTCTATAGAATAGACTATAAACTAGTCTATAGAATAGACTATAAACTAGTCTATAGAATAGACTATAAACTAGTCTATAGAATAGACTATAAACTAGTCTATAGAATAGACTATAAACTAGTCTATAGAACAGACTATAAACTAGTCTACAGAATATACTATAAACTAGTCTATAGAATAGACTATAAACTAGTCTATAGAACAGACTATAAACTAGTCTACAGAATATACTATAAACTAGTCTATAGAATAGACTGTAAACTAGTCTATAGAACAGACTATAAACTAGTCTATAGAATAGATTATAAACTAGTCTATAGAATAGACTATAAACTAGTCTATAGAATAGACTATAAACTAGTCTATAGAATAGACTATAAACTAGTCTATAGAATAGACTATAAACTAGTCTATAGAATAGACTATAAACTAGTCTATAGAATAGACTATAAACTAGTCTATAGAATAGACTATAAACTAGTCTATACAATAGACTATAAACTAGTCTATACAATAGACTATAAACTAGTCTATACAATAGACTATAAACTAGTCTATACAATAGACTATAAACTAGTCTATAGAATAGACTATAAACTAGTCTATAGAATAGACTATAAACTAGTCTATAGAATAGACTATAAACTAGTCTATAGAATAGACTATAAACTAGTCTATAGAATAGACTATAAACTAGTCTATAGAATAGACTATAAACTAGTCTATAGAATAGACTATAAACTAGTCTATAGAATAGACTATAAACTAGTCTATAGAATAGACTATAAACTAGTCTATAGAATAGACTATAAACTAGTCTATAGAATAGACTATAAACTAGTCTATAGAATAGACTATAAACTAGTCTATAGAATAGACTATAAACTAGTCTATAGAATAGACTATAAACTAGTCTATAGAATAGACTATAAACTAGTCTATAGAATAGACTATAAACTAGTCTATAGAATAGACTATAAACTAGTCTATAGAATAGACTATAAACTAGTCTATAGAATAGACTATAAACTAGTCTATAGAATAGACTATAAACTAGTCTATAGAATAGACTATAAACTAGTCTATAGAATAGACTATAAACTAGTCTATACAATAGACTATAAACTAGTCTATACAATAGACTATAAACTAGTCTATACAATAGACTATAAACTAGTCTATAGAATAGACTATAAACTAGTCTATAGAATAGACTATAAACTAGTCTATAGAATAGACTATAAACTAGTCTATAGAATAGACTATAAACTAGTCTATAGAATAGACTATAAACTAGTCTATAGAATAGACTATAAACTAGTCTATAGAATAGACTATAAACTAGTCTATAGAATAGACTATAAACTAGTCTATAGAATAGACTATAAACTAGTCTACAGAATAGACTATAAACTAGTCTATAGAATAGACTATAAACTAGTCTATAGAATAGACTATAAACTAGTCTATAGAATAGACTATAAACTAGTCTATAGAATAGACTATAAACTAGTCTATAGAACAGACTATAAACTAGTCTATAGAACAGACTATAAACTAGTCTATAGAATAGACTATAAACTAGTTTATAGAATAGACTATAAACTAGTCTATAGAATAGACTATAAACTAGTCTATAGAATAGACTATAAACTAGTCTATAGAATAGACTATAAACTAGTCTATAGAATAGACTATAAACTAGTCTATAGAATAGACTATAAACTAGTCTATAGAATAGACTATAAACTAGTCTATAGAATAGACTATAAACTAGTCTATAGAATAGACTATAAACTAGTCTATAGAATAGACTATAAACTAGTCTATAGAATAGACTATAAACTAGTCTATAGAATAGACTATAAACTAGTCTATAGAATAGACTATAAACTAGTCTATAGAATAGACTATAAACTAGTCTATAGAATAGACTATAAACTAGTCTATAGAATAGGCTATAAGTTATTCTCTAGAAAAGACCAGGCTATAGAAGAGATGACTTCATAGTCTGTAGACTATAAAATAGTCTATTGAATAGACTATTACATCACTATTACATCACTAAAAATTTCTTTGTATAAGAGACTCTAGTTTAAGCTGTAAGATAGATTATGAACTAAGCTATTTAAGCAAAAGAGATTCTCCAATTTATAGCTCATTGTTGTAGTCACTCCGTAGCTCACTTAAAATGCTATGTAAATATTAACATTTTCTAGTTTGTCTTATTTATTTTTTTCATTTGCTTACTTTTCAACATTTCATCAACACACATACATACACACACACTGCATCAATATCGCTTGATATGCAGACCTTCAATTGTTTGTGTTTCCTCTGTCACACGTCCAAAGTGAACATCATCAGTAAATCCACCATTTTGTAGATTTTTGACATATTGTGTCAAGTTTGTTTTTTCTGCTCCCTTTTTTTTGTCTTTTTAATATTTTCTTTTGTAAATTTCATATTTTCTTTATTTTTTTCTTTATTTCAATATTTTGCAGTTTATCTCTCGTTGTCTCTATATATAGAAGTGTATGTCCTTCAGTCTATATAAATTCCTGTCAGTGGGTCCGTCTTTTTATGTCCGTCCTTTTAAACTTTCATCCGTTTGATTGTGTTTTTTTTCACGAGTAGTGGCTTTGATGATGAACGTTATGGTGTTCGGTGGTGGTGGTGTGGCGATATGGATGTTGTTGTTGATGTGTTAGTGTTGCGTTGTACAAGTGTGACTGAAGGATTTGTGAAAATGATATGAGCAGATAGCAACAGCTACATTTAACCAAAAAAATAATAAAAAATCGCATGTAGGAAATTCGTGAAAAATAAAACGTGCTTCGCATGCAAATTTTCTTCTTAAATTTCTTTCAACAAGTACGTGTTCGTGTTTTTGTATGTCTGTGTGTTATTGCATGAAAGTGAAATTATATTGATACGGTTGAAAGCTGATAAAGAATATTATATATTTTTTTTTGGTCACGCAAAATGTAAAATGATTAAATATTTAAATATTGACTATAAAATGGTCAAAAAGTCAAAAACGTTGACAAGAAATGACAAACCATCATTTAAGGAGATGATCATGTATTTTTCGTTGGCCTCCAAAATTAAATCAAATTGACAAAAATTCAATTCTATTTTTATGACGTTTAAAATGTCACCAGATAATAATTTGTTATTTACTTTTTAGCCTGACTTGTCGTAAAAATAAATTAAATGACAATCATTATGGTTTAAAATGAAATCCTTCGAAGAAAGAAGAAAAAAAAAGAAGACAATAACAAACATAATTGTTCTAAAGAAGAAAATGAGAGAGTGAGAAAATATGGAAATTAAGACCAAGTTTTTCTTTAGACGAGAGTTCAATGTAGTCAATAGACAAGACTATAAATATATACATATTTATGTATATAAACAATACTATCAAACAGTTAATAAAGAAGATTCTATTTCGGTTCAAGTTTAGCACTAGTTCTGATTCTGGTTCAAGTTCCTGTCCAGAATCTACTTCACATTCTATTTATATTTCAAGTTCAGATTTTGGTTTAGATGCTGATTAATATTTTAGTTCAGATTTCGGTTCGAATTCCAGTTCAAATTTTGGTTCAGATTCTATTTCATTTTCCAGTTCTGAATCTAATTCAGATTTTAGTTTAGATTCTGGTTAAGATATTATCTCAGATTCTAGAAAAGATTCTTATTCATATTCTAGTTCAGATTCTGGTTTAGTTTTTGGTTTAAAATCTGATTCAGATTTTAGTTTAGATTGTAGTTCAAAATTTAGTTCAGATTCTACTTAAGATTTTAGTTCATATTGAAATGCTGATTTTAGTTCAGATTCTACTTCGGATTTAATTCAGATTCTAGTTCAATTTCTTATTCAATTTTTAGTTAAGATTCTAGTTCAGATTTTAGCTCAGATTATAGTTCAGATTCTATTTCAGTTTGCAGTTCTGTTTTCAAGTCAGATTCTGTTAAAGATTTTATCTAAGATTCTAGCAAATGTTCCTGATGGAATTCTAGTTCAGATTCTGGTTCAGATTTTGATTCAGAAACTAGTTCAAATATTAGTTTAGGTTCAAGTTCAAACTCCAGTTAAGTTTTAATTCAGATTCTAGCTCAGATTTTATTATAGTTCAATTTTGAGTTCAGCTTCTTGTTCAGATTTGGTTCAGGTTCTAATTTAGAGACCAGTTCTGGTTTAATTCAGATTATAGTTCAGATTCAAATTCAAATTTTAGTTCAGAGTTTGGTTCAGAATCTGGTTAAGATTTTAGCACAGGTTCTAGTTTAGATTCCAGTTCAGTTCTAATTCAGATTCTAGTTCAGATTTTATTTCAGATTCCACTTAAGATTCTGGTTCTGATTCGGTATTAGATTCCACTTCAGTTTCTGGTTCAAATTCCAGTTAAGATTGTGGTTAATAACAATTTTAAAAGTTTATCTTAAATCAAGCTTTCAGGTCTTTAAAAATGTTTATTTTGTTTTTCATAATGCAAAAAATATTGTTATATTTTTTATGTCCTTCTGAAACTATAAACAAATTACCTTTTCTGCTTTTAAAGACGAAATGAATTACTTTACAACGAAACCCTTTTAAAGAAAATTACAGCATTTTACAGTCTTCCGCCAATTTTCTTCAACATTCTTTTAAAATTATTATTTTTTTTCATTTTCGTTTTTTGTTGTTTTTGCTTTTGATAATAAAAATTGCGTGCATCCTGTAAAATTTAACTAACTTTCCCTCTTTTTTATTTTATTATGTTTTTTGTTTTCGTTGTTTAGTTTATAATTTTATTTTAACAAAAGTGTGGTTTTCTCTCTTTTTCTATAGCCCTCCTTGACAAAAACTTTCACCGAAGCATAGAAATCTTATAAAGTATATATTATTTTTATAGAAATATATATATATTTTTGTGTTTACACTCATAAATCAATTTCAATTAAGTGAGTGCTTGTTTCGTCATGTTGCCTAGCTTAAGGCGTTGTATGGCTTAACATTAAATAGTACAGAGACACAAATTCTCTCTCCTGCCACACACACACACACGCACACAGACAACAGCAACAGCAATTTTATAAAAGGAATACAAAAAAAAACATGACCCTACAACTACAAACCTTACCAGCAACAACAAAAACAGCTGGTGTTTTGTAGTCTTGTATAAATCAGCTACGAGAGCAACTTAATAAATTTATTGTACCGGAAGTATGATGAACAACAGTCATAGACAAAACCAATAAACACAAAAACGGAAGTAACGTTTTAAAACCAGCCAAAACATTGTAAACCATACAACGCACACAGCTACACTAATACTAATGTCAATATAGTAGTTAAAAATTCGAAAAGAGGAAGAAAGAGGAAAACCAAATAAAGAAGAGTTTGTTTAAGAAAAATTTTATATTAAAAAAAAATTGTTATTTTCAAAAAACTTTAGTTAGATGCAAACAAGACTCTTTGGACTCTAAATCTTTTTTTAATTTTTATTGGCTATACTTCCCCTTCATTTTCTCAACAAGTTTATTTAACTCATTGTATTTAGTTTGTTTTTGAATTAAAAAAAATATATTTATTTCTTTAGTTACAACAGAAACTGATTACTTATAGTTTGTTATTGCTTCTGAATATTTTCTTGTTCTTCTTTCTTCAATCTTTCATTTTGATTTTTTATATAAAAACTAATGGTTTTTCCTATTTAATACTCTGGCCACTAAGTTAATGGCTAAATACCAGGAAGTGTAAATAAAATGTGAAATAAGGAAGAAAAAGGAAAAAGAGTAAAGAAAAATGCTATTAAAATGTTGCCTTTACATGACCTTAGACATGACAGATTTTGTTGTGTCTGACAGGGAAGAGTAAATTTTAATAAAGAGGCTTAAATAGTTTTAGTTTTTGTATAAAAAGATTGAAAAGATACTGGCAAATAAATATCAATATGGAAAGGACCAGAGAAAGGAGTAAATATTATATAAAGAAAGAGGATAAATAAACAGAAAGAAATCAGAACTTTCAAAAAGAAATTAGACTTTAAACTAAACTAGAACTGAAAACGAAATGATATAGAACTGAACATGAACTGAACTAGAACTAAAAAAGTACTGAATTAGAACTGTTTTAGAACTGAACTTGAACTGAACCAGAAATTAACTAGAACTGAACTAGAACTGAAGTAGAATTGAACTAGAACGGAACAAGAACTAAAAGAGAACTGAACTAAATCTGGACAAGAACTGAACTAGAACTGAATTAGAACTGAACTAGAACGGAACAAGAACTAAGAGAACTGAACTAAATCGGAACAAGAACTGAACAAGAACTAAAATAGAACTGAACTAAAACTGAAATAGAACTGAACTAAAACTGAACTAGAATTGAACTAAAACTGAAATAGAACTTAACTGTAGAGCATACTATTAAAACATTTTATTGCTTTAAAATTGAAATTTTGTACTGCCTACTTTTAGGCTAATGAGTGCAGTATACTACTGAGATTTCTCTAAAAACCATTTAATTAATTTCATTAAAATTATTTTATCTACATTTGATTAGACACAACCTCTTCAAATACTCTTTGCGAAAAAAATCTCTATCAAATTTAACAAATTCTGCTTGTATTTTCACCATATTTTATTTGCCAAGCAACAGTCAAATTTTATTTAGCCATAAATGATAATCACCACCAACAACAACACCAACATTATCATCATCTTTATCATCATAGACGGCAACAACATCATAGTCATTAACAATATTTTTTGTGTGAATAGAAATGATTATTTTGTTAGATGGAGAGGGGTCCTGAGCTCATTTTCATTGAAAAACAAATAATGAATACAGAAAAATCTACAAAATGATAATGATTATATTGCAGCTGTTGCCGTTTTTTTTATAAATTTAGAATATTTCGTTCTTTTTCTTATTTTCATTATTATTTGGCGGTTTTGTTGTTACAGCTGCTGGTGGCGAGGCTGACGCTTCTGCTGCTACAGCTGTTGTCGCTTTTGCTGCTATTTTACTTTTTTCTTTTAGTTAAATGTTAAATGCCCTTGGTATTTTTCATTTTCATTTACAGGGTTTTATGCGTTGCAGATGAGATGAATGAAATGAGTATTTAAAACAACTTGTTGTTTACGGTTTGAATATAAAGTATACTTTCAGGCTGCTTGTTAGTAGAAATCATATACAGCACTATATTTAGTTTATATGAAGAGAAAAACAAAAACAACAAACAAAAATTAAAAGAAAATTCTAGTGGTTGGAAGAGTTTTCCTATGTGTTTTTATTGTTGTTGTTGTTGTTTTAGTTTTAATTGATGGACATGGTTGTAGCTTTAGGAATCTCGTTTATATTTTTGATTTGATTTTTGTTTGCCTTTGATTGCTTGTCCAATTGTGTCTGTATATGTAAAATGAGAGGTTTTCCTTTATGTTTATGAAGTTGTTAAGTTTGAAAAGAAGTTAAAGCGAAATTTTCCCTTTAAAATTTAAAAATGTCCATTTTTTGAGGAAAAATATATAAAACATTTTTATGATTTTCCATATATTTATTTTAAGGGTTTAAGTTTTATAAACTTTGAAGCCTTAGGGCTTTTATTTTGTTATGTCTTTTACTTTTGTTAGAACTTTTCAGTTTCCTTTTAAAGGCCACAACTTTTTAACACTCTCTACGTTAACAATTGTACTTTTTTCGTAACAATTTCATTGGTTTTATGACCCCATACTTTTTATAACCAATTTTTTTTTTATTTTTAAACCTTTTTTTGGATGGGGCGTATTCTTGTTGGTTTTGAGGGGAGGGTGCTTTCAAAAAGTAGGCCACAAATAAAAGTTATAAACATAAAAATACTTTTTCAACACATTTTTTTGATAAACGTTAAAATATTTCAAGAGTGTTTTGTAACAGTTTTGTTTACGATGGTGTTGAACATAAAATTATTTGTTATGACCATTTTGCCAGTTAACAAGCATGAATATTGATTTTAACATAAATGAAAAGAAAAAGAAGAATACAAATAGAGTTTCCAAATATTAAAAAAAAATATTGAGGTGAAAAATACAAACAAAAATAAAACATGTAAAAATTCTATATTCGGCAATGCCGAATCTTCAATACCCTCCACCATAAATAAAAAATAAATACATTTATTTAATATACTGAACCAATTTTGTTGGCTTTAAACGAAAGACTCTTCAGGACTTAAGAAACACTCAGGTCTGTCAATTATTGCGGATGTGAACGTGTCAAAAACTTACGGACTGGCAGACGGACAGATAGATGGACGGGAATACGGACAGTCGGATAGAAAGATAGACAGACAGAGAGATGTGCAAACAGATGAGCAGACAAACAGAGACTCAGAGTTTGATTTGATGCAAGACTAAATATACAATATGGGATCTGAAATGATGACAAGTTAATATACTCTCTGAACCACTTGTGGTGGTGAATGGTTTTAAAATAAAATCCTTAAATTTTATAATTTTTACAAAAACCTCTCTTTACTATTCTACACCTTCAATTTTATTTAACATTCCTTATTTATTCATTTGTCTATTAAATAATTTGTAATACTTTCTTTTTTCCCAGACACACACACAATTTATTTCATTTAACTCCTTTATTTTCCTTTCCATTTTAATACCTCTTTTCTTTTCACAAACAAAAAAAAAAAAAGAAAATAAATTCTCTTTCAAAATGTCTTATTTAACAAATATAATTCTGTAGAAAAATAAAATATAATCAAATCATTCATTTTTACTCAACCGGAAACGAAAATTGTTTTATAGACACACACACACTCACAAAATATCTTTCCCCCTTTAAATGATAATATGATTTATCATGTTTTCACACACACCAACACATATTAAAATAAACAATAACAACAACAACAACAAAAATATTAATGAACTCAGTAAACAATAACAATACTCCTTTTTATATTATAACAGAAAAATAACTGTTATAAGTATATTTTTTTTATATTCTCTCATGCTTACTCTCATTACAAAACTTATACCCTTCCTACCTCGTTCTTTTCTTCTCTCACGCAATCAAGTTATGGTATGTGTGTAACTCACACTTACAAACTTTTTAGCTTTTAAAAACATTAGCATAATAATTGTTTACTTTTTGTTGTTATTATTTTTATTATTCTAGCTGTTGCTTTTATTTTAATATTTATACTTTATACTCATGCATACATTCATTCTCACATATGTGTGTGCATAAATATGGATAGATTATGAAAACACTCATATGGAAATAATACTTTTATTTTTTTGTGTATAGAAAACAGAGAGGAAAAACATTTATTACTTAGTCCTTAGAGTGCTTAAAGTAATTGTAAGTTATATATTAATGCACATATGTTTGACATAAACACGTAGAATATATATATTTGTAGCATTAAGTAGCATATTTTAAATATGTATAAAATATTGGGGAAACTGGAGCAAATTAAATGTCATGAAAAAGAGAAAAGAACTTTAGAGATATTTAATTTCTGGTTAAGATTCTAGTTCAGATTATAGTTCAGTTCTAATTTTGATTTCCGTTCAGATCTTAGTTGTGAATTTAGCTCAGATTCCAGTTCAGATATTAGTTTAGCTCTAGTTCAGTTCAAGTTTTGTTTTAAATCAGTTCTAGTTATGTTCCAGTTCAGTTTTAGTTCAGTTTTAGTTCAGTTCTAGTTTAGTTCTAGTTCAGTTTTAGTTCAGTTCATGTTCAGTTCTAATTCTTATTTCCGTTCAGATCCTAGTACTGATTCTAGTCCAGATTCCAGTTCAGATACTATTGAAGCTCTAGTTCAGTTCATGGTCAGTTCAAGTTCAGTTCAAGTTCTGTTTTAAATCAGTTCTAGTTCCGTTCTAGTTCAGCTTAAATTCAAGTTCTTGTTTAATTCCAATTCAGTTCAAATTCAAGTTCTAGTTCAGTTCTAGTTCAGATTCTTGTTCAAAATTTTGTTCACATTCTAGTTTTAAATCTAGTTCAATTCGATCAAGTCTACGTATAAGTAATATTAAGTATGAACAATATTATGTATACGTCCATAGTTCCCAATTTTTGTAAGTAATTTTTTTGATTTTTTTTAATATTAGATTTTAAATCAGATTCACGTTTAAATTCTATTTATGATTCCAGTTTTCAATCTAGCTCATTTGGGTCAAGTCTACGTATGAGTAATATTTTGTATAAATATAATATAAAGTATACGTCCATTATTCGCATTTATTGCTGGTAATTTGTGTTATTTAAATATTGATTTAATTTTAAATTCTTTATTCTTTTATGGTTTAATTAAAATTTTTAAACCATTTTTAATTAAATGTTAACACAACAATTTGCTTTTGTTTTTAAACTTAACATATCATCAACTAATTGTTATAAATTTTCAAATAAATTTAATAATATTCACAAAACTAAAATGTTTTAAAATTTTTGATAGATTTTTATATAAGTTCAGCATTAATAATTACAAGAGAATATTTCAACAACTAATACATACAAATCAAATTTAATTAAATAAAATATGTTATTTTAACATACTACAAAAACAAAGTTTACAGTTAACAAATGTTGAAAAAAAAACTAGTAAGAATGCTATAATCGACTATGCCGAATCTTAAATACCCTCCACCACAAATACGTGTGAAAAAAAATACGTTTTTTGTCTTAACGTATATTGGACTGAAAGTGGCCATTTTCAGTAGGCTTCGTCCTTGGTCTAAATAACAAGACAGAACGAAGGGTGGATAGATCCTTCCTCAGACTCAGAAAGTGATTCTTTCTTTATAGACATCAGCACAACCATGTATGGTGTTGTAGGGTGTAAATATAATAAAATAAAAAAATACTGTTTCTGACATCAAATTTATAATTGAAATTAATAAAGTTTTGTTTTTTTTTTTTTTTGCTTGTAATTATGACAAAACATAATATTCAAATTTAAAAGCTGTATAAACAAATAAACTTTCTAACGATATATGGTAATGTTTATTTAAATATTTGTGTGTGAATGTGTGTGTAATTTTTCACAAAGATGTTATGTTTAAAACTTTTAGACATTTATTTGTTTGAATGGATAAGAGAGTGTAGTTGTTTCAATTTAATTTATATGTTTGTAAGTACTTATTTATTTAGTTATTACAAATAATTTAGCTTGAAGCAAAAATTAAATTTAAAAATTTATATAAATTGTTTATTTTTTTTTACAAATAAATTTATTTTAATAATTATTTTAAATGACTAGAATTGTTTTTGGTTAAGAGATTTTAGGAAAAAATAATAAAAATTTTGTTTGAGAGGTTGAAAGGATTATTTTTATGAAAACTTTTCAAACGAAGCCTTGGGGGTCTTAAGAAGAGAAGTTGGAGATATGAGAATGCTTTTGAAGTTATATAACTTTAAGTTGATTACTTCTGGAGTCATGCACTAATGTCTGTCCTTCTGTCTATCCTACTTTTTTCAAGATTTTTTGACATATTTCACATTTAAACTATTGAATGTTGTCAGCTACATAATTTATGAATTTTGAAGGATTTAAATTTATTGCACTAAAGAGAGTTTAAGTTATATTTGTTGCTATTTAAACTTATTAAAGTTGTTATATTATTGAAATAATGTTGTCCGTCCTTCCATCCATCCCACCTTTGTCTTGAATTTTTCTTATCTTTAACGTTTAAGTCGATTTGGTTATGGCGTCAAATAGATAACTGTAGTTTCTATATCTTATCAAATTAAATCTTAGTCAAAAGTGAAGCTAATTAATGTTATACAAATTGCTATAAAATGGTCGTCCATCTATTTTCTAACTTGTGTGTTTTTAATAAATAAATTTAATTTTATTTAATTTAAGTCGTTTATACTACCAAACGTAGTTAAGTAATTTTTATTATTATTGCAACTTTTAATATTACTGTCAATAAATACTTCCTTTCAGCATGTTATAGATGTTATATAATTTTAAGGAATTTAATATGATGGTTATGTAGAGGTGTCCGTCCTTCTGGTTTTTTATTTGAAAAAAATATATATTTTTATGCTTAAATAAATTATTTTATTTGTAGTATAAAAATGGCATATTTAATATAAATATCTAGAAATTATACCAAACATATCTGGCTACCAAAATTGCTATCAATATTTTTTTGAAGTTTATACAGTTTAATGTAATAATGTCCGTCCTTCCGTCTGTCCAACAATTTTGTTTAGATATACCCTACACCACAGTGGGTGGTTGGTAAATTATGCGTTTGTGCAGATGTTTGTAACGGAAAAATAACGCTTCTACCAAGTATTACTAAATATACCGTTCGACTCAGAATCACTTCTTATGTCGATTTAACCATGTCCGTCCGTCTGGTTGGATGTTCATGTAAGGATTGTTAGCAAAGCGTAAGACGCAGTTTTAAATATATTTTAATGAAATTTTATTTGAAATATTATTTTGACCCAAGGAAAGTAATCTTGTGAAATTGGTAATGATTGGTCCATTATTCCTACAGCCACCGTACAAATGTCCCTCCGGAATGGGATTTTTAGCTCATTAAATATTAAAATACAAAATCATTTCAACGAAATTTAAATAATTAAATAATTTTTGTTATTTTGATAATTTTAAATAATATGGGGAATAAACCACAATTTTTGGCATATCAATTGTTGCTATATCCTAAGGAATTGTAGATGGTATCAATACAACAGTGTCTGTCCCTCTGTCCTTCTTTATCATTTAATTAAAAAATTATATTTTAAAGTTTTAATAACTTATTTCGTTTATAGTAAAATTAAAGTTATTTAGCAAATAAAACTAAAGATTATATAAGAAAAAATAAAAAATATGTCTGGCTGTCAAATATGATATAAAAAATTACAAAGGCTTTTACCTAAAAGCTAAACTGACGTCCGTCCTTCTGTCCATCTTCTTATTTTTTTTGCGAAAAAATAAGATTTTTTTTGAAGAAAAATGGTAACTTGTTAAAAAATAATATAAAATCCTTAATGTTAACTTTTTAGTTTAGTTCTTAAAAAAATTGTATTTACAATCAAAATCTTCTAAAGCCAAATTTTTATTAAATTACAAAAATCTTTGTTTTTGCAGAAATATTTTTCCCAACAAAATAATCTGTTTTGAAGTTCTTAAGAAACAACTTTGATGTATTTATTTATATTTTTTTTCATTGTATTAATAAAATACTAACTAATTTAGATATTATTTCATTTGTCTGCATTATTACCAACACCCACCCCCCTTCCACTGACACTTTATTATCAACAGATTTTTATTTGAGATTAAAAATCATTCTGTAATGAAAATGTTAATCAAATTTTTTGTTACTTTTATATATTCATTGCATAAGGAAACGTTTTGATGTTTTTCTTAATAATTATAATTTACCATAATGGAAATTTTATGTTAAGATTATGAAAACGAGAAGAGGAAGAGGAATTAAGGAAACTCACACTCTGCTTCTCATAATCAAGAAAATGGCAGTAAAATAAATATTATAATTTTTCAAAAGATTTAAACAGAACGTTTATGTTTTTGAAGTTTTCTTTTTTAGTTGTTGTAAATAAATATTTCTAGGAAATTTCAAAGGAAATATATCCTTAAAAATATATATGTATTTTAAAATTTAAGTTAATACTTTAAGTAGATTAAAACATAGTTTATTTTAGCCTCCACCACCACAAGTGGTGAAGTGGGTATATTAACTTTGTCATTCTGTGTGCAATGCGAATCAGCTAAGACCTCATAATGTGTATAAGTTTTTGTATCAAATCAAAATCTGTTCCTCCGTCTGTCCATCTATCCGTCCGTCTGTCTGTTGTTAGCACACTCATGAAGTTTGGTCTGTGTATTTAATTTAGTCTTGAGAAGTTGTTTTTTACCAACAAAATCGATTTAGTATATCAAAACATATAGACCGATATTTAAGTTAACCTCTAAGTTCAAGTGATAAACTTTCGTAACAATTGTCAATTATAAATCGACAGATAAGAATGAAATTTTGCAACAATATTAAGTTCTATATTCAGTAGAAAAAAAGTTATAATAAAAATTTGTATATTATACGTCTGTGAGTGTATATATGAGTGTGTATGTGAAATCCATAACATATTTAAATCACACGCATTTGTGGTGGACTGTATTGAAGATTCAGCATAACCTCTATCTATCTCGTTTCTATATATTTTCCCTTTATTCCTCTTCCCTTTTCATTCAATTTTCTTTCCCTTTTATTTTATTTATTGCTCAATAATTTAAATATTCTTTATTACTGACTCTTTGTCCCTCCCTTTTCCATTTAACATGACAATTTTATTTATTAGTTTTTTCTCCCCATATCAATTCTCATATTATGTCCTTGTTCTCAAAACATTTCACATCACAGGTATTAATTAAGAAAAAAAAGCAAATACTGTGACATATATAGAGAAAAAGGGTAAAAAATAGTTTGTTAGTTTTGTTGGCATATAGACAGACATAAATTTTCTATTGACCTTTTTTTCCATTTTTAAAGGAATTTATTAAAAAGTGAACTCTAAGTGGGACAAAACGGAGGCACTCCCTTTTAACACAAGATAGAATCTACTTTCTCAAATCATAAATATCGTAATATGTCGTTAAAGAATAGTATTTTTAGACTAGTTTATAGTCTATTATATAGACTAGTATAAGAGTGTAATATAGACTAGATTATAGCGTAAAATGTAGCTTATTTTCCATAGTATATAGACCAGTTAGAGGCCATTTTATAGGTTATAATATATATTAGGCTTTAGCCTATAATATGGGACAGTTAATAGTCTATAATAGAAGCAGTTTTGTAGTCTATAATAGATACTAATTTATAGTCTATAATATACATTAGTTTATAGTCTATAATAGAGACTAGTAGTCTTTAATCTAAACTATTGTTTGGTTTTTAATATAGACCAGTCTTTAGTCTACAATATATATGCTGTAGTCGATTAATAGGCTAATTTTATAGTCTTTAATATACGCAAGTTTCTAGACTACAATTAGTTTATAGTATATAATATAGACTAGTTATAAATCCGTAATATAGGCTAAAAACAGGCTAGTGCAAAGTCTAAAATATACCCTAGTTTATAGTCCATAATGTAGACTGGTTTTTAGTCTATAATTTAGATAAGTTTATAGGCCTTTTTGAAGTTTATTATAGTTAATACTAGTTAATAATATTTATATAGACAATGGATTCAGAATGTAAACTCATAAAAATAATATAGACTATTTTACTATAAACTAGTCTAAATATAAATAGACTAGTATGGCAGACATTGGCCTGTATTATAAACTGTAAACTGGTATATATTATAGACTATATACTACAAACTAGTATATTTATAGACTATAAACTAGTCTATATTGTAAACAACAAACTATAAGCTTGTTTAAAGTTTTAGTCTACTTTTAGTCTATATTATAGTCTTTCTGTACTTTCCCATATTCAACTTTATCATGCTACAGCATAATTTCCAAAATCTATTTTCATTAAGGAAATAAAACTTTAAGAGCCAACAAATAAGAAAAAAATGAAATAAATGAAATCATAAATAAATTGTATTTAATCCTTAGAGAAATCTTCGTATATCCTTATGACTGGTCAAATAAATTTCTATTTGTTTTCATCAATATTTTTTATTTTCTTTCTTCCATAATTCAGTTGTTATGGAGAAAAACGGAATTGAGGCAGCAGAGAAAAAAGAAAGCAATTTAATTTTAATACATTAAAACTAAATACGGTTAAATGAATATAAAATACCTAAATACAGGGTCAAATAAAAAAAACATATAAACGCAAATATTAGACTAAAACTCTTCAAAGCGAAAAAAAGCTCTAAGGAATAAACATAATTTACTAATTTAGTTGGAAAGAGAAGAGGAGAATAAACAAATAAGAATGTGATATAAGGCTATGCCGAATCTTCAGTGCCCTCCACCGCAGATGTGTGTGAAGTAAATTCACACATACACTCACCGACTTATATATTAAATAAAAGTTTTTCCTTAATATAGGAAACGAACAGTTAATGAGTAACGAGAATGATGTTTGATTGAACTAAGAGTTTGCCTGAAATATCTGTCTATAACTTTAATTATACTGAACCGATTTTGCTGGTTTTAAATAGAAAACTTTTCAGGTGTAACACAAATACTCAGCCTGAATTTCATTGTGCTCTAGTAATTATAGTCGGTATGGGCGTTCTCAGATTTTGACTATGAGAACTGAGGTGGTTCTTTCTTAACGCTACACACTCAATAACAAAGTTAATATACCACTTGTAATAGCGTAGGGTAAAAGAACAGAAAAAATATGTTGTTATTTTAAGAAAAGCCCAATTAAAGGTAAATAAATAAGAAAAATAAATAAATTTGGAAAAAAGTGAAATATTAGAAACATCAAAACAATTTCGAAAGTTTTTTTGTGGGTCTACTTTATTATTTTATTTTTTTTTAGTTCCTTTTTGTGAGAAGGGGAGAGAAAAATGTTTAAAAAGTTTATAATTTTAATGAGAAAATAAAAGAACATTTATTTTGAAGTTTTCAGACATTTTGAGAAGATTGTAATGGGGGTTGGTTAAGGGGAGAAAATATTAAGTTTTAACTTTAAATATTTTTGGAGAATAAAATTTTGAATTTAAAAAATTCAATTTAAAAATAGTTTATAGTATGATATTGGCCAGTTAATGGTTGATAATGAAGTCCAGTTTATAGTCTACATTATCGACTATTTTATGGTTTACAATATGAACTAGTTTACGGTCAATAAAACGTACTAACAGCTTGTTCTCTTAAACGCAAAGTATATAGACTATAAGTCTATTATAAAAACTAGTCTATAGTCTTAATATAGAATAGCAAATTAGGTTAATCCATAATATAGACTATGTTATATTAGATAGTTTTGAAGTTTAAAAACAGACTAGTTTGTAGTCTACAATATAGACTATTTTGTAGTTCACAATGTAGCCTAGTTTATAGTCTACAATGTAGTCTGCTTTATAGTCAACAGCATATAATAGTTTATAGTCTACAGTAAAGTCTAGTTTATAGTCTATAATATAGACTAGCTTTAAGTCTATAATATGGGGTAGTTTTAGTCTATAATAGAGACTATTCTGTAGTGCTTAATATACACTAGTTCATAGTGTATTTAAGGCTGTTATAGATTTTTTTAAAAGCGTTAAAAATAGAACAGTTTTTAGTCCATAATATGGATTAGTTTTTAGACTATAATGAAGCTTATTTTGTTGCATTTATTATATACTAATTTATAGTTTATAGTCTATATGTGGCTGTTATAAACTTTTCTTGTCTAAATAGAGGCCAGTTGATAGTCTATAATAACGAATATATTCTAGTCTTTAATCTGGACTAAAATATTGTCAATAACCTAAGCTATAGTCACTTCTTCCACAATCTAACCTACCTAAATTCCCTTCAATCTCATTTCTTCACATTCTTTCTTTTTATCCTTAATTTCGTTTCTTATTTATTTATTCCTGAAATTCATTTCTTTGAAATCATAAACATCAATCATTATAATTTTAATATAATACTTTTTTTTGCTAGTTTTTGTTAAGGCTACCAGTAGCTATAGCAGCATTTCAAAATAAATATAAATAATGTTCCCCTCTCTCTCTCTTTCTTGTTTATTTAAAACGTATCAATTTTAGATTCCTCAAAAAAATATATATAAGATAAATTTTAATATAAACAAATAAAATTGATTTAAATCCTATTAATATAATGCTTAGCCATATGTCTATTCGCCCATAAGTATGCTATTGCAAATAATTTTATATTATCGTATTGTTCATTGTTCATTATTAAGTATTTCGCTGGACTTTCAACATATTCATTTGATTTTAGTATCAATTCATTAAATTAGTTTTAATACATTAACATTCATTAAGATATGAATTTTTGGTCTGTCCGAATGTCTGTCCCAAAGTTTCTACTTATTTTAGTAAATTAATGTGTGCACGAGCATAATGAGTTGAAGCAAGTTAAAGGATCTTTTACAAATCATTAGTGGTTAATAACAATAACAAATTTCTATTTTATTGTAATTTATATGATGTGTGAATATATACATTTATGTATGTATCTGTTTTATAAATACGTATAAATGTATTATTTGTTTAGTTGTGAATGTATGCTTGTTTAAATATGAATAAACATGCCACATCATGTTTATCTAACATGACATGATGATACTTTCTCCAGTCATTTATACAAAAACTAATGATAATGAGAAGAATTATGATGCTGTTGCTGTTAATACACCCAAAAAACACCGTTAATGGAGAGCGGGGGGGGGGGGTTAGAAAGAGAGAATGAGAGACTTTTACTCCTATTTGTTGTTTCTAATTCATTATAATTAAATTAAGAACAAAGATTTAATTAGTATTAATGGCTATAACAACATTTTTTTGAGTAGAATTTAAGAATATGAGGAAGTTAAATATAAAAATATTAAAAAACAACAAGATTTGTTTGTATATGGTAATTTATTATGTAAAATATATTTTTAACTATAGACCAGATAATAGTCTAGACTATAGGCTATTTTATAGATTCGATTATTAACTGGTTTGCTGCAAAAAAGTTGATGTAAATATTAGAAACAGTCGATGCCCAAATACTGAACCAATTCTTAAATAAAAACCAGTTTATAGTCTATATTACCGATCAGTGTATGACCTTAATTAAAGATAACTATAGACCAGTTTTCAGTTAAAAGTTTGGAACAATTTGTAGTTTAAAATATAGACCAGTTAATACTACAAGCTATACGTTTGTTTCCTATACAACTTACGCTCTAACTGATCTCACTGACAGTATAAACTCTGAACTGGAATATATTTTTATAACCTAAACTGTATTTGTTTACAAAGATAGTCTCTAGCATGGTCTGTAGACTAACTTATAGTCTAAGCTCCAGACTAGTTTAAAATGTAGACAATAATCTAGACTTGACTGTCATCGAAATTATTGATTAGATCGTAATTAAGTTTGTAGACTGTCATTTTTTTATAGACTAGGTCAGCTAGTTTCCAGATTTGATGGTCATCTAGTTTATATATTAGCTAGTTTAAATACTAAATGGTCACCTAATCTATAGAGCATGTGGTTTATAAAATAGACGGTCATCTAGTTTATAGACTAGAACATCATCAAGGCTATAGTCTAGATCGTCATCTAGTTTATAGAATAGATTCCAGATTGGGATAGTCATCTATTTTATAGACTAGAAGGACATCTAATTTATAGACTGGATGATTAGTTTATAAACTTTTATCTAGTTCAAAGACTAGACATTCATTTACTTTACTAACTACATTTCATCTGGTTTATAAACTAGATAACTATATAGTTTTTCGTCTAGTTTATCTAGTATATGAAATAGATGTCATCAAGTTTATCTAACTACTAGTGTAGACTACTTTCTGGTTTATTTGCTACATTATTACAGTGCTAAACTGCCTTCCGTAAAACCGTAGACTATTCTCACTTGAAGTTCAAGGACTTTTTTTACCTTCCCTTGAATGGTTGTTTATTATTCTTCCTTTCTATAAATTATGTTCTTTTTATATAATCTCGGAAATGCATTTAATATTCATGAGCTAACAAATCTATTTCAATATTTTAATAAAATTGTATAACTGAGCAAATACGCAAGAAAAGCAAATACAAAAAAAAACAACAACAACAACAACATTCATCAATCTTTGAAGTTTCTTTGATGTGTTTATATTTCACTCTGCCTTCACTTTTATGTACAGAACAGGTAAATTAAAGAAAGTGCTAATAAACCGTACAATATTTTTTTTGATCAAAGTAAAAGAAATTGCGTTGAGAGCCTGTTATAACAGCAAAAAGTAATTACATTTTAAAAAGCTTTTTGCTTTTTGTCTTAATATGACGTTAAAGCATTTACACTTCCATAACAGAGAAATAATGAACAAAGTAATGAAGAGATAATTTTCATATTTAGCAGATATAGAAAAAAGGGACCTTTTTTTGGACATAGAATGGAATATGGGTTTTTGGGAGGAATATAGTATTACATTATTTAACCACTTTATAATAAAAGAGGCTTAAATTTTTTGTTTCTAATTTAAAGATCATATAATTGTTTTATTTTTCCCATTTTGTACTTTAAAACGAACTAAATATTAGCTTATACCCTTCTAAGTTTTCTGTTTTAAACAGCTCCTACAACTTATGCTATACTTTATACATATTCATGTATTATAAATGAGTTTGCCATTGAGGGAGAGTGTTTTTTGTTTTGTTTTTGTTTTTGTGTTTGTGTGTGAGAATAAGAATATGAGCTTATAAAGTAAGCATATTGCTGCTAGATGAGTGGTTTATAAGTAAATAACAAATAAATACACATACATCAAACAAATTCATATATTTAATATACATATACACACTCACATAAATAAATGTATCTGCACTCAACACTCATACTAAAATAATAACACACTCGTTATAAAGTTTATTTTTGCTCCAGTTTAATACACCTTTCACAATGGGGGTTTTGAAAGACAAATAAACAGAAATGGTTACACACACACACATGTACACATATAAACAATTGTAATTATTAGCAGGGGAAAAAAGTAATTTCTTGTAAATTAAAGAAATATTAAAATAACAAAAAAAGGAGGTTCCAACAAATCAGGTTTTTTAGGAAAAATTAGAAGTAACATAAACTTCTAGAAAGTTTGTTTTGCTCTTCTCTAATAATTCCTTTTCACCCTCTTGCTTTACTTTCATGTGTCCTTTTTTCTCTCTCTCTCTCTCTTCATACATTTGTTGTTTATTTATTTACTTTTTGTACCTTTTATGTTTTTTCAATATATATAAAATTGAAATATAAATATTAATAAACGTACTTTATGTCAATATAAGTGTATACATATACCAATACACACTCACACATATACACATAACATACTCTCCTCTACACCTGCATCTCCGCACATGTATTTATTTTTCAAAATATTTTTTTGTTCTCTAACTTATTTATATGTATATTCAAATATATTTATGTATATGTATTTGTTTATATGTATTGTGTATGTGCTTTAAATTATGAAATATTACAGATCATATTTGTAAATATTGTGTTGTAATTTTTGTTAATATTTATGTTTTCTCTTCTATATTATTTTTACTTTTTTCATGCTATAATTCCAATTTTTTTCTTCATATGAGAGAAAAAAGTTGGAAGAAAAACCTACAAATTATATACACATAAATTGACAATGATAAAATATGATGGATGGTTGAATTGTCTGTTTTATCGGGGGGAAGAGGATGAAATTTAATTTTATTTATTAAATAAAAATTAATTAATAAATTTAAACCATATTTTTTCCGTAATTAAATAATGAAATCAAATATTGAATAAAGAGAGTGAAAATAAATAAGTCTAGACAGTAATTAACTTTATAGTCTTTATTAAAAGCTCATTGTCTATAACATGGAATAATTATAAGTCTACAATAAAGCGCATCTATAGTACACAATAAAGACTAGTTTTAAGTCCATAATATAGTTTAAAGTCTATAATTTAAAGTCTATAATAAATTCTAGAATAAAACATATTTATTATTTAATTTTTAAACTGCTACATACTCTAAGTTTATAGTATACAAAAGACTATTTAAGAGTCTGTAATTAAAGTTAGTTTTTCGTTAAAAATTGCATTATTATAGTCTCCGCTAAAGACTTTGTAGTCTCTGCTGTAGACTAGTTTATAGTCTATGTTGTAGTCTAGTTTATAATCTCTATTTTAGACTAGTTTATAGTCTCTGCTATAGACTAGTTTATAGTCTCTGCTATAGACTAGTTTATAGTCTCTGCTATAGACTAGTTTATAGTCTCTGCTATAGACTAGTTTATAGTCTCTGCTTTAGACTAGTTTATAGTCTCTGCTTTAGACTAGTTTATAGTCTCTGCTTTAGACTAGTTTATAGTCTCTGCTGTAGACTAGTTTATAGTCTCTGCTATAGACTAGTTTATAGTCTCTGCTATAGACTAGTTTATAGTCTCTGCTATAGACTAGTTTATAGTCTCTGCTATAGACTAGTTTATAGTCTCTGCTATAGACTAGTTTATAGTCTCTGCTATAGACTAGTTTATAGTCTCTGCTATAGACTAGTTTATAGTCTCTGCTATAGTCTAGTTTATAGTCTCTGCTATAGACTAGTTTATAGTCTCTGCTATAGACTAGTTTATAGTCTCTGCTATAGACTAGTTTATAGTCTCTGCTATAGACTAGTTTATAGTCTCTGCTATAGACTAGTTTATAGTCTCTGCTATAGATTAGTTTATAGTCTCTGCTATAGATTAGTTTATAGTCTCTGCTGTAAATTAGTTTATAGTCTCTATTGTAGACTAGTTTGTTGTCTCTGCTATTGACTAGTTTATTGTCTCTGCTATAGACTAATTTTTAGTATCAGCTTTAGACTAGTTAGTTTATAGTCCAGTTATAGACTTGTTTATAGTCTTAGCTATAGATTACTTTATAGTATCGGTTATAAATTACACTGTCTCTGACATTGTCTCTGACGATAGATTACGTAGTCTCTGCTATAGATAAGTTTATAGTCTTTGCTGCAGATCACTTTATATTCTCAGTCAGGCTGGCAGAATACAGGCTAAATTTAATTATAGACTAGTTTTAGTCTTAGTAGACATTATTTTCTCAGTCATAGTCTTGCTTATTATCTTATATAGAATTCTACTTTAATCTTCTAGTTTTTGATCCAAGAGCACTCTGTCCTATT
This sequence comes from Cochliomyia hominivorax, assembly GCA_004302925.2. Taxonomy (NCBI): domain Eukaryota; kingdom Metazoa; phylum Arthropoda; class Insecta; order Diptera; family Calliphoridae; genus Cochliomyia; species Cochliomyia hominivorax. Next base: position 89,986,020 of record PYHX02000495.1, read on the forward strand.
TATTACATTAATCATGAAAATCCTCCCATCCCTGTACCATTTCATCATTCTTCACAGTCAGTGCCTTCTAATTATTTATAATATCTTTATATTAACTTCCTTTTTATTATGTTCTTGTATTTAGTACCAAAAATGTAATGAAAACTGGAAATTTTCCATATTCATGTTGTTAAAGACAATTTTAAGCCTTCAATGTTGGAGGTAGATATGCTTTGTGTTGTTGTTGTGAATGTTGTGGTTGTTGTTGTTGGTGCTCTTCTATCAACTGCATTCATTGAATGTGCACTTTGTTTGTGTCAAGACATTCATAACTAGAATTTAATGTTAATGTTCATAAAACACTTTGATTTCTCGGAATTATAAATCAAGCGACAATGCACTAATACTAATGCATTTTGCCGTCTCTCATAGAGACATTGAAAGGAAGTGTTTATTGTTTTGTTAAGCATAAATGCCATTATGTTTGTGTGTAGGTGTGTGTTGTCAAGAATTTTGTGTTGTTTTAAGAAATAGAATTATTGTTGTTGAAATTAAATGGAGGTATATTTTTTGACGGATTTTATTTAATTAAATTTGTTTTTTTGTGAAATTTTGTTTTGAAGAAAAATTAATTAATTTAATGGAGAATTTAAGAATTTTTGTTAAATTTAAGGTTTTTAATGACTTTAGAGTTAATTATCATGTTTTGAATTTCAAATACTTGAAACTTGTATCTCGAATTAAACTAATAAATCTCAAATCACTAAAGCGTATGATTAATTTCACATCTTCTCTAATTAAGTATACGTGCTGTTGCTTTGAAGATATTGTACATCACAGATTTAGATTTGTATTTAATATGAGTTCAAATTACACATTTTAATCTTTAATTGCTTCAAATAATCCCAGCAAAAAATTTCTCTAGAAAACCAATGGAATTAAGTGATAAAAGTGAAGGAGAAAAATTAAATAATTTTCAACAACTTTTTTGTTACACAAAACCATCAATCAAATTATAAAGAAATTTTCTTTATGCTAAAATTATAATTATATTTTATTACATTTTAATTAAACTGTTGCTGTTCTGTAATAATTTTTATTTATTTTTTTTTCATAAAAATAAATTTAAAGGGCAAAAAATTAAAATAAACTATAATAAAAATGAAAATATTGTTATAATAAAGTTAAATGGACATTAACAGCAAACAACAAATTTTACGTTTATAAATAATTTAATATATAATGAGTATTTAAATAAATATGTATTTTTATATTAACTATAATGCTTAAATAATAATTGTCTTTACTACAACAACAGCAGCAAAACACCAGGGTCATAGAGCTTTTAATAACATTAATTTTCAAAAAGGTGCTTAAATAAATAGGCTGGACTGTCCATCACTTATTTATCTTACTTCTACTGTAAAAAAATAAATTTAATTTTATTGTTTTATTTCAAAAAATATTTCATTGGCCATCCCCTGTTGGAAAGGCTTAAATTGCTAATATTTTTTTGCCAGCATATTTTTTTTTAACTCTACCACAAATAACAATAATAAGTAGAAATAATAATTATTTAAATAAGCTTTAATTACACATTGTATTTTATGTTATTAAATTTTAAGCTGACCAGAAAATATATAGAAAAATAGCAGAAAAATATATAAATTAAATTTATATGTTAAATAAATGATTTTTGCGGGAAAATGACTTAAATATACATAAAACTCAGGTTTGGAAAAATAACTTTTTGGCAATAATTCTGTAAATTTTTTACTGTCAAAAATATTTGAATGAAATTTCACAAATCATAAAACTAAGGTAATTTTGAGTTCATTTGTTAAATTACAGGACTTTAGCTTGTCAGAGAGACAGTGTGTCAACCTCTAAATTTTACCATCTCCAATATGCATAAAACATTTCATATCACTGCTCTTTGGAAATAAGTCCAAAACTTGTAAACTGTTAAAAATCTCACATGATTACAGCTAACAGCACATACCACTAACGAGTCCGAGGCATAATATATTGACTTAAAGGAATACAGGCTCTTAACTAGTCAGGGCAAAGTTCGCCATTTTGTTTATGCAGATAATTTGAAACGATTTTTTTTTGGGTAATAATTATATAACTTGTGAACTCTTCAAGTTATTAAAATAAATTTCAACATGATTTTAGTGCTCACGAGACTTTGTGGAGAACTATGGACTCCCAGCTACCCAGGAGTATGAGGAGTAATCCTCCAAAGTAAGCCCTCTCAGGCAAGCATTGTGATTTAAAAAAAATATTTTTGGAAAATTATGTAACTGCTGAACCGTTAGAGATATCTGCATGTAATTTATAATAATTACAGATAACATGTTTTCAAGCTTATTCGTAGAATTAGAGATTTCCAGTAGATTAGAGGCGTAGTAGGTACATTTTCAAATTTAGGCTTCCCAAGTAAAGATTGTGTTTAAAACCCACTTATGGAAATAATACTATAATTTCTGAACCTTTATAGATATCAAAATAATATAAGAGATTATTACAAGTTCTCTTGAAAAAAACAGGATCCTCAGGGGCATAATATGTGACCCTCAAAGTTTTCCATTTCAGACAAGTACTGTGATTTCATAAGTTGGCTGAAAGGCAATTATGGAAGCAATTTTTTTAATATTTGATTCAGATATGGATCAATATTCAATTAATATAAAATTAAACATGACAATAGTTAACATGTTACCATGTAATTTGAGATAACAGCTTGTCAGTTGGTCAGGAGTGAAAAGCGTGCACCTTTGAAATTTTTCAATCTAGAATGTGCAGAACGGATCAAAACAATTTTTGGCAAACAGTAATATAATTCTTGAAGAGTTCGTCAAAGTGGAGAAAGTGTTTTACCGATGCATCCAAGAAATTTATGAACAGGAAGTGGAAGAAGCGTATGATTAATATAAACTAAAATTACATCAATCATACGCTTCTGCAATAATTTTAATAGTCATAACTTTACCTCTTTAAAACCTTAATTTTAAACTATATTCGCTTTTACATTTCCTTTTACTTTTATTATAAAATCTCCAGAGCTTCTAATGCCACAATCAATGAATAACTTAAGCAGCAAAAACAGATACTAAAAATAAACTTCCTTTACGAAATACCACAAAATTTTCCCGTACTTTTCCCTCTCTAAGAACAAATATAAAACCAAAAATTTAACTAACAAAAGTTTCTTGAACAAGAAGTAAAAACTTAAGAATAAAACTAAATTAGAAAATTGACAGAACCACAAATTTAGCAATTGAAACACACAAACTTCTTAAACTCACCAACACACACACTCATAAATTTAATGATTTCGATGATGATTGTGATGGTGATGATGATGAACATATAGACGATGACAAACGAAATGAACAGTTAAAATACTATTACATTAATTGAATGTCATTTACAGACTCATAATAAAATGACAGGACTATAACCAATAAATGGTCATTTAAATGAATACACCAACAACAAACAGACAGACAGACAAACAAACAAACAAAATAAATGGACAAAGTTAAAAAAATGACTAAAATACAATTGAACTTACTAAATGTTCTTGATTAGTTCAACACAAACATGGCATATAGGAAAGTGAATAGAAAAACGGAAATGGAAGGAAAAGGAAATGCATAATTGACATAAAAGTATTATTCATAAGAAATATAAATTTAAGGAGATATTTTTTGGTAAAATAAATAAAATGAATATTCAAATAACGAATAGAGAGACCACAAAAAGTCCTTAAATAAAAATCTAAATCAATCAAAGGATTTGAAATTGAAATTTAAAAAATAAAATCAAACACTTAGCAAAAGAGCAATTAAATAAAAAATGTCAAATGAATTAAAGAAAAAAGAATATAATAAAGCAATCCTTTTCCAACCACAATAAAATCTGTATAAGCTAAAATAAACTAGACCAAAAAGTGGATTATAGACAAAACCAATAAAAAGGCAAAAACCTAATGAAGATTTTTAGCACAAATAGATGGGAAAAAAGGATAAATTATACTACATATCAAATTTAAGAACCAGACAAAATAGTCCACAATATTAACTACAATATAGTCCACAAAATAAGCTAAACAATAATCGAGATTTTAAATCACTTTATAAAATACACTTTAATAGCGATTAAAAACTAAATTACATATTAATGATCATGCTAAAACGGAGTTATAGTTCCAATAACGTTGGAAGTACTAACGTTAACAGACTTATTGTTTAAACTAAAAGGGTTTTTATGGATTATGTACTACGTTATAATGCAGGCAATAAACTTCCATAGCATAGACTACAAGCTACATTATTGACTATACTATTAAATATGCTGTAGATTATATGATAAACAGGGAAAAACTACGTTATAATCCAGACTCTAAACTACGTTATAACTCAAACCTTAAACTACGCTATTGACCAAAATTTTTACTATGTTACAAACCGGACTTTAAACTACATTATCAATCAAAATATAAAAAAAAGTTTTAATGTAATCTATTAATAACGTTATAGTTTAGACTATGTAATACATATAGTTTGGACTATATACTTCGTTATTTTCTAGAGTATCTACTACGCTCTACTCTAAACTATACAAGATGGAAAAATGTTTTTAACTATGTTTTATTGATGACTATTAAAAACGTTATAGTCCGGACTATCAAAAACCTTACGTACAAGCTAAGACCACCTTATAGAAACTACATTATAAAACTGACTACAAAACTACGTTATAATCTTAACTGTAAAGATCATTAGAGCCAACATTATAAAAGAGCGCTACAGATCAGAATAGGAAAACAGTCTTATACAAGACTTTAAACTACGTTATAGCAGTAACTGTAGACTACGTAACAAACAAACTATAAACTAGAGTTTAAAGGACATTATAGTTCATATTTTAATCTATCCTTTAGTCCTGATCTTAACTACTCTGCAGTTTAAATACGTATTCTTGAAAAGACTACGTTTCCAGTTTAAATAAATAAAAAGTTTTAAGTTTAAATCCCTTAATATTTTTTAATGGAAAAATTTTAAACCAATTTAAAATGTATTTTATGAAAAAAATATATATCCAGCCTCAATTGTTGGCCTGAATTCAACACTTTTCCTCTACCACAGCAACAGTAACGTAGCCATTTATATATTTCCTCCTCACAATCACATAAAAGTTTATTTTTTATTATTATTTTGACATGCTCAAACAGGCTTCATATATGTATGTGTATGCATATTCATATCAAAGAATAAAATATTCTTTTGTGTTACTTTCAATAACACAATGAAGGTTGCATTTTGCTATTTTTTTTTTAGTTTTGCTACAACAATACCGGAATGCTGATGAACTGTATAGAAAAAATAACGTAAATGCGAGATGGCAAAAAATTAACAGCAAAATATTTATAAATAATTGAAAACTATAAAGTAGTAAATTATAAAAATAATATTTCTATAGTCTATTTTTTACACTTGACTACATATTTCAATATTATTATTTTTTAAATATTCTCTTTTTTCATTAATTTCTCCTCTATTATTCAGTAGTACCATTATTTTTGTAGTTATTGTTTGTGAATTTTCTAAAACCATTTTGTAATTCATTTATTGCTTGTTTATTACAGAAAAAATACTGAAAAAAAACTTTATTATTAAATCATAAAACCATAACGAGTTTAACCAGAATTGAGGGTTTGATAGGGTAGAATTTTACATGGTCTGATATTTGATCCTTTTTAGTGTAAATGTAAGTATTTGTGTGCGTGTGTACTTGAATGCTTAAGTTTGTTAAACAAATAGTTTTAGCAATTAGAGTGTCTCTGAGAGGCACTAAAGCAAATAATAAGTGACTTAAAAAGTTAAAGATTATAGTTAATACTATTTGTGTGAAGGGAAGTATAGCTAAGAGATGATGGAGATGGAAGAAGGGGTTGTATGGATAATTTTATTGCATTCAAATATAGTATAATTTATAATATAATTTATTATTTCAAATCTTTTATATTTTCATCTTAAAGCAGTTAATTTAGACTAGTTTTGAGCTTCTGCTATGGACTAATTTATGGTCTTTATGGTCTCTGCTAAAGACTAGTTTAAAGTTTATAGTATTATATAGAGTATTCTCTAAACTATATTCTCATTTACAGACTTGTTTTAGTCACATCTTTAGACCAGTTAATAGTCTCAAATATAGAATAGTTTATAGTCGCATCTCTCGATTAGTTTATATTCTTCCTTGCAGACTACTTTATAGTTATTTCTATAGACAAATTTATAGTACATTTATATTCTACTTAAAAGTCATACATAGACTTTCAAACTAGTCTCCACTATAATCTATACCATAGTCCCCTCTATATATACAAGAAACTATATGTTTAGAGTTTCTTCTAAAAGAATGAATATAGTCACAGCTATATACTATTTTATGGTCTCAGCTATAGACTCACTCCTCTCTAGAATAGTTTATAGTCTCCTCTATATACTAGTTTAAAGTCTTCTTTATAGACTACTTTATAGTCTTCTCTATAGACAATTTTATAGTCTCCTCTATAGACAATTTTATAGTCTCCTCTACAGACTTGTTTTTAGTTTCATCCTTAGACTAATTTATAATTGCATCTATAGTCAACTTTATAGTCTCTAATATTAACTAGTTTATAGCTTCAACTATGGACTAGTTTATGGCTTTAAATATAGACTACTATATAGCCTTTTCTACAGATCAGTTTATTGGCTCTTCTAGATTAAAACTTTTACCAAAGACTAGTTTATGATCTCATCATTAGACCAGTTTATGGTTGAATGCAACTGTAGTCTAGTTCCCAGTTCGGATTAAAGTTGGATCCAATGACTTAAAAATTATGTCATAAATACATCCCTTTGTTCGGTTTCTTTCTCCGTTTCTTACTCTTTAACACTTTGTTAACTTTAGAAAAAAAAAATATGAAAAGTCTCTTTTACAAACTTCCTCGTTTTCTTTTTTCCCACTTTTGATTTTAAACTGTTTCAACAATATTTTCCATTACAAAGTTATACTCCTTCTTTGCCTCTTTTATGCCCTTTTGGAATTCCCAGTCTCGTTATTGTTTAATATACTCTAACGTCTACCAAAAGTTTATTATAGATTATAGACTATAACAAAAAACAACAGCAACAACAACAATTCCACATACATAGAAAAAGTATTTGAAAATATAACAAAAGTTTTACATTTAAACATGTTTCATATGTGAGTATTTGTGTATGTTTATGTGTATGTGAAAAAAAACCAAAATCCCCAGAATGCTGCTACAAAATAAATTACATTTAACTCTTTGAAAACATATGACAGAGTAAAGAGTTTTTTGTTTATATTCAATATGTAGATGTGTGTATATATGTAAGTTTAAATGTAAATAAGTTATCTGAGTAACAAGGAGAAGGAGGGGGGGGGAAGTATGAAAAACCAGTTTGCAACCTTTAAGCGCTGTTTAGAATACAATAAAATCATCGTTATTGTTTTATTTTTCATGCTTTTACATATTGTTTTTATATTTTTCCTTTTCTCTCTCTCTCTCCCTTTCGCTTCATATGTTAATGTTTTTGGTATGAGTGAATAACTAACTGTGTGCTGAATTCTTTTTGTTTGCATGTGTGAGTGTGTGTACTGTGCATGTCATGATATGCCTTTAAGCTTGTGTATATTTGGTTATGAAAGTAAGTCTATATATATGTAGATGTATATAAACCAACTTCATTGTCTATGTATTTGTAATACAAACTGTTGCCTGCTTTACTGTTGTAAGCTGTTGATTGTATTTAGCATAAATTTTAAAACATCTGAGTTGGATTTCAAAAATAGTTGTTGTTACTTTTGTTCGCTTATACATGTTATTCATTTTTGTTTGTCATTGTAGTGCAATCATTTCCTAATCCTTTTTTAGCTGTTCCATGTTTTACTTTTTCTTCCCTCTCTATATAACGACCGAGTCCCCAAAAGGGTTACAATGATACAAAATTTCTTATGAAATTATTTATTTTTATATACAAGCAAATATTCATTCATACACAACTTTTAGACTTTTGACTCAGTTCCTTTCAAAACCCTTTGGCAAATGCTGTATTAGTCCTTTTTTTAATTTATATTGACACAATTTTCTTGATATTTTTTATATTTTGTTTTGTAACTTATAAAGAAAATATTTTATTTAAATTCAAGAGTTTAAAGGTCCCTTAAACACTTTAAAAAACATTTGAATAAAATGTTTTATAATAAAGTTCTAAAAAGAATTTAAATAAAAACTTAAAAAACAAAACTATGAACTTAACAAAAAAGTAATTTAATCTCAGTTACTTTATTTTATAATCAAACAAATTTGAATATAAATCAGATGAAATATAAATTAGTTCGTAGAATATTTTATAAACTCAAGCATAGTTTATGGACAAGTTTATAGCAAGTTTATTGTCTCACCTATAGACTACTTTATGATCTCAACTATAGACTATTTTACAGTTTTAGCTATATTCTAGTGTATAATCTCAGTTATGTATTAGTAAGGAGTCTCAGCTATAAACTATTTTGTAGTCTCATCTATAGTATATTTTGTAGTGTCAGCTATAGTCTAGTTTATATTCTCAACTATAGAGTAGTTTATAGTCTCAGCTATATACTAATTTATATTATCAGCTATATACTAGTTTATAGTACCAGCTATGGACTATTTTACAGTTTCAGCTATATACTTGTATAGAGTCTCAGATATAAATAGTTTAAAGTCTCAGCTATAATCAACTCTGTAGTCTTATCTCACGGCTAGTTTATAGTCTCAGCCATAAACCAGATTATAGTCTCAGCTATAGACTTGTTTATGCTCTCAGTTGTAGACTAGTTTATAGTCTCAGCTATAGACTAGGTAGTTATAAACTAGTTTAGTTACATGTTCATAGCTCAAGCTGTAAACTACATTACGTTCTCAGCTACAGACTAGTTCACAGTCTTAGCTATGGACTAATTATGATCTACTTATAAACTGGTTTATAGTCTCAGCTATAGAAAATTTCACAGCCTCTTAACTGGTTTATAGAAAGAGCTATAATTTAGTTGACCTTGTCCATTATTTAGGTAGATTTCTCAAATATTGATCGAAATATTGGATTGCATTTTGTAGCTTGATTTATACATGAAATTGTTGTCTCATTTATAGAATTGTTTTTTGTCTGATCTGTACTGATTTATAGCTCATATACAGCCTAGTTTAGTGTCTGATATGTTGATAATTTTATAGTCTGGTTTATAGATTATTTATAATCTAATATATACGGTCTTCCTTATTGTTCGATTTTTAGATGAATTCTTGTATTATCAGGCACAGTCTTATATACAGTCTCGTCTAAAAGTCTCATCTTTGGAACCTCATCTGTTGTCTAAATTATATTATTGTATTATATTGTTCGTTATCTCCTCTATAAATTATATTACAATCTCATCTTAAGATTGATTTATAGTCACATCTGCGTACCAATTTACAGTCTTTGTGTTTATGAGTGACGTATACTTAATATTTACTTAACAGTATGTATTACTCATACGTCACATTGTTGACAATCCTTTGAACTGAATTTTATTTTACTTAAATTGAATTTATTTTCTATTACCCTTTTTAAGTTCACATATTTATACATTTTTGTATAAAATTATAAAGGATCAAAGAGTCCTTTATAATATAATTTATATTTATGTTATAACCGAGACGTTACTGGATTTAGATATGAAACAAAATAAAAAATCATGGAGGGAAAAAAATTTTGGAGTCCTTGAGCATATAATTGAAGTTCTTTTAACTGAATTTAAATATTTATTTAATAGCTCGACAAAAGTTGCCTCCAAAAAATCTCTACTTTCCCCCTTTTTGTATCAAAATTAAATTATTTTGTTTGCAAAAAAATATTTTTTTCATGTACAAAGAAAACCTCTACAAATCATAAAATCATAAAATGTAAACACAGACATATGCATAAATAAAAGTGAGTGAAAGAGATTTAAGTGAATCACAGGTATCACACATAAGATGAAAAATTGCGTTTAAAAACAGGAAAAAGGGGGGAAAATAAGTTTTTCATACAATTTTTTTCATTTTATATATATTTTTGTTGCCTTTCACTTGCTCTATAACTTCCGGCATATTTTATATAATAAATTATATTGTTGAAGATTTGCATATCTACAAAAAAAGAGCAAGTATTTGTGTGCTTGTATGTGTATATGAGAGTTTGTATTAAAACAAGCGTAAAATATGTTTCTATTACTTTTTTCTGATTTTTGTTGTTTGCCAACTTAAAGGTTATACTGCATTTAAACATGTATATGTGTATTATCACACACACACATATGTATTTATACTCTCTCTTGGTATATTTAGCTATAAGTCCTTATAGAATTTCAATATATTTTTCTATATTATTTTTTTCTTTCCTCTTCACTTTTCATTTTTGCTCTATTTCATTTTGCTATTTGTTAAATTGTATTTCATTTTTATTTCTTGTAGCTGTTGTTGTTGTTTTTCCTTTTCCTGCTGCTGCTCTTGTGGTTAAAAGAAATTTATTGTATTTATATTTAATCATAGAAATATTATTATTTTTATATAAATAACTAAATCGTAAGAAATAAAGGTTTGTTGCCGTATAATTTATGAGAAGCTTGTATAAACTACACTTAAAATAAGAACTTAAAGTTACAAAAGAATGAAAATATGTGATGTTTATTTACAAAACAAGAAAATTGTTAAGATTTTTTTGTTCCAGGATTTAAAGGATTTTCCAATGAAATAAATTTTATATTTGTCTGTGTATAAAGTTTGAAATAAGCAAGTAGTTATAAGCAGATTTAGTTAGAAAAATCTGTTGTAAATAGTTAAATTCTTCATGGAAAACTTTGAAATTGTTAGAGACAAGTTGTAGCAATTTGTCGCAAATACTGAGAAAAGAATTTGGATACATTTTAAATGCTGGGAAAGAAATTGGTCTAATATCCTTTTTTAAGTAGAACAAAAAACATAAGTAAAATTTAGTAAAACAAAAATCTAAAAAAATAGATACAAATTAGTTTATAGTCTTAGATATGACCTAGATTATGGATTCAGCTATAGACTAATTTATAGTCTGAACTATAGAATATAGGATACTTCATAGTCTATCAGCTATGGTCTTGTTTTTAGCCTTAACTATAAACTAGTTAATAGTCTCTACTATAGACTTATTTTGTTTCATCTTTAAACTAGTATAAAGTTAAAGTTATATACTAGTATTTGTTCTTAGCTAAACACTATTTTTTAATCTCAGCTATAAAATAGGTATAATTTTTTTTTTCACCTTATTAAAAAGGTTATAGTTGTTTCTAATGAACATTTTGACAAACTTTGGTTGAATTTCCTGTGGTGACAAAAAAGTTGTTCATATATCCTTTTTTAAAGCTTTAAAAATTTTTCTTAAAATTTATTAAAAAAATTTAAAAGTACAATTTATTTCCTCGTTTTATTTCAATTAAAAAACAATTTCACCTTAAATTAGTTTTTTAAACATCCCGCTGAATAAAAATACCTTTTGACACAAAGACTTGCTGTGGAGTTTTAAAACAAAACAGTATGACAGAGAGAGAGTGAGTGTGTAGAAGAAGAAAAATATATGATAAATATTATGTTTTTGATGTTATGTTCATTTGTTTTCTTTTCATTTTATGTTTGTTTGTTTTTTTTACTTTTTTCTTCTTATTTATTGTTGATGTTTTGTGTGACATTCTGCGTTAGTTTTCCTTTGTAATGAAAAACGAGTTTTGCAGGATGTCCTGCTGTGTACAGCAGCAAAAAAAGAAAAAAAAAACACTACAAATATTTTTGTTTTAATAAATAGTGTTTTTCTTTAACTTGTGAGTTATTTGAAATAAATTGAAAGGTGGTTGCGATGGCTGGTCAGTGCAAGGATAAAGTGAGATGATAAGGGAAGAAAGAAGTTATTTCAGATATATTTTGAAATTTAATTAAATAGTTGTTTTGTTTTAATAAAACAGGACGATTTCTTTGTTTTCTATGGTAATTGACGCAGAGATTTAATAAGTTTAATAAGATTTAGTTAGGCGTATACTTAATATTAATTTAATATATTAATCATACATTTTAATGAATAATATTCCCTCCAAGAAGCTTGACAATGCTATGTCAAAATGATTTATAAATAAATTTGTATAAATTTGGTAAATATTTCTTTAATATAAAAAATTTATTTGAGACGTATACTTAATATTTGAAATATTAATCATACTTTCCTATACCTTTCAAACTAAGTACAATATGTCATTCGCCTGTTTACCTTCTTTACTTTATATTAAAAATTTAAGGGTTATTATGACATAAAACAACAAACCATTTTATTCAAACATATTAAACATCAAAGCAATTCCTCGAGTTATAAATTCAATTTTCTGTTTTTGAACTCATAACGAAAGTCTTAAATAAATCATAACATCTTTTTTTTTTTGTTTTCTCACAAAAAAATCCTTAACCTTAAAAGAACATATATTAACCAACATCAAACAATGATTTAAAGCTTGACAAGGGGTTTAAAAGAAAACCAAAGAATAAACAAATATTTTCAGTTTGATATAAATAATGATAAGAGCAAACAAAAAAAGCACATAAATATCATTAGAAATCAATATTTTATATTAAAAAACAACTAACAATCAAATGTCTGAAGTAAAGTATGCTATAAATATCATTTAAAAAGATGTTAAGGAAAAAAGGATATATGAGAAAAATTGATATTTTTGTTGGTTAAATGAAAATAACTTTTGAAATATGTTCAGAACACTAAAATATATTCCCTAAGAGAATTTTATAAAATTTGCATAAATTTAAGGAAATCTAAAGGGATGCGAAGAAATTCAAGATAAAAATATAAATAAATTGGTATGACAGCTTAGAGGGTAAATAAGACTTCATTTAAAGCCACAGGACAGATTTTAGTTAACGCTATAAGCTAAGTTTTTATCCAGAAGGAGGACTTAGATTCCAGTTTAGGCTTAAGTTCAGATTTTAGTACAGACCCTAGTTTATATACAAGTTCGGATTCTTGTTCAGATTATGGTTTATATTTAGTTCTAGTTAAAATTCTAGATCTGATTCTAGTTAAAGTTTTAGTTTAGTTTAACTTCTAGTCCAGACTCTAAATCAGCATCATTTTCAGATTCTAGCTAAAATTCCAGTTCAGATTCTGGTTCAGACACCAGTTCAGATTTTATTTCAGATTTCAGTTCAGATTCTAGTTTAAATTCTAATTCTTTTTCTAGTTCAGATTAGAGTTAAGATGTTAGTCCAGGTTCTATTTTAGGTTCTTGCTTAATTTTTTAGCCCAATTTCTAGTCCAATTTCTAGTTCAAATTCTATTTCAAATTCTGGTTCAGATTTTATTTCAGTTTCCAGTTCAGACTCTAGTCAAGATTCTACTTTAGGTTATAATTCAGATTCAAGTTAAGAATCTGATTATCTAGTTTAGTTTCTAGTTCCATTTCTAGTTCAGTTTCTAACTCAGATTCACCCTCGGATTCTAGTCACATTCTGGTTCAGAATCTAGTACAAATTCATGTTCAGATTCCAGTTCAGATTCTTGTTTAGATCCTAGTTTAGCTTCTAGTTTAGATTCTGATTCAGATTACAGTTCAGGCTCTGATTCAGATTCTAGTCAGATTCCACTTTCGATTCTAGTTCAAATTTTAGTTCAGATCCTCGTTTAGATCCTCGTGCAATTTCTAGTTCAGTTTCCAATACAGATTCTTGTTAAATTCTATTCCAAATTCTAGTTTCTGTTTAGAATTTAAATTCGAATTCAGATTCTAGATCAAATCTAGTTTGTTTCTAAATCAGTTCAACAGGGTTATTATCCTGGAAATTTTTATTGTTACAATAAGCCTTGTGGTAGCCAAATTTTGGCATAAAAATACAACTTCTGACTAAATTTTGAAATAATTATCTTAATATTTGCTCTTTAATTTCAATATTAAAAAAATCCTATATTTCGTTATATAATATTCATTCTTATGTAACTGTGTAGGTTTTTGCATGTAATTTATATCAAATTTAACATTAATGTTAAATTGATTAATTCTCTCAAGGGTTTACCTACACAAGCTAACAAAACACATCGACAGCAAGACTTTACAATGACAAGCTGCTTTTAACAATTCAATTTATTTTTATTTCCATTCATCTCCAACTCTCACTCTCATTATGTTGAAAGCTATGTGTGTATTTGTAACGGTAATCAAGAGTAGAATTTATTACATCATTAAGTGGTGTAAATAATTAATTATGTTAAATTGTATTTAAAGTGTTAAAATGTGATTATTTTAAAATTTAATATTTTATTTCAAATAAGTAATAAGAGAAAGTATTGAAATCGCATTACTCTTATATATATTTTTGTCATTCTTCCAGGAATTCTAAAAAGATTTTAAACAAGAAATTTTCAATTGATTTTTTATTTAAGTTTAATTTAGTTTTTGTATTAAATTTTTTAAATTTTCCAAATAAAATATTTTCATTTATTTTCAAGCAGTTTTTCATCTTTTATTTCAAATGCTCTTTAAGTTTTATTTCCGAAAAAAAGTTTTTTGTGTTTGTTTTTCCTGTGAAATACTCAATAAAACAAAAAAGTTTTAAATAGTTATAGTGGAAAGAGTGATTTACCAAAAAAAAAGGACAACAACACTTAGAACAAAAACAATAACAAACAAAAGTTTTGCCAACTGTAATTAACAACACTTGTGTCCCAAAACTGGTGTAAATTCCTTTTGGCAAAATAATATGGGTTGCATTTGGAACAACAGCTGCAATCAGTAAATAGAAATAGAAATCAAATTAATTTCATTTTTATATATTTTAATAAAAAAAACATCGAAATACTTTTCTAAATGCAAAATAATTTTGTGATTTAAATAAAAACTTATTTCAAACCTTAAAAATTTAACAAAATTTTAAATTTAATGTAACTTTATCAATTTTCACCCAAATTTAAAGAAATTTATAAAATGAATGTAGTTTTATTCCAATAATATTTTCATAAAATTTTGTTTCATTTCCATGGCTAGAAAAAAAGTTGTTTATATATCCTTTTTTTGGATAAAACACAAAAAGTTTTATAATTTGAGAAAAATCTTTAAATTAGCAATTAATTAACTAATATAAATAATTTTCATAACAAATTTTGAAAATTTATTTAATCGGCCATAACCTTTATAATTATTATTAGAATGCCACAAACTTTTCAGAAAGGTTGTGTTTTTATGTTATAAATACTTCTATGAAATTTTGTTTAAGTATCACCTAAAGAAACAAAGTTGGCCATATATCCTTTTTCACAATATCAGTCTAAAAGTCTTCAAATTCTTATAATTATTTTTTAATTTCTTTTATTGTTTTAAACTTAACATTTTTGGTCAAAATCCACTGATATTATCATAAAGTTTGTTGTTTTATGCCACAAACAATTACACCTGCCAAACAGATTACTTTCAGTATATCCATTAGTAAAATTAGTAATTAAACAAGAGTCAAAAAAATCTGGACTACAAGATGACTAAGAAGCTCAAGCTGAATCAACTTGAACGAGGCTTGAATCTGACCAAAAATCTAGAAGTGACCTAAACTCTGATATGGAAACAGAATTAAATCTGAACTAGAATATAAACTAGAATTCGATAATATTATAATAATTTGAACGATTTTCTGAATTTCAATCTGATCAAGAATCTAAGTATATAATCTGAACTATAATTTAATCTAGAATATGAACTAGGATAATAATTAGAATCTGACCTGTAATTTGAACTAAAGTAAAACTTAAAAACTGTTTCAAAAACTGAACCAGAAACCGAACTTAAATATGAACTAAAACTGAACCAGTCTCTGAATCCTTACAAGAGCTGAACAAGAATCTGAGATGAAATCTTCATAGCACCTGAACTAGTTACTGAACTAGAATCTGTTCAAAAAGCTGAACCAGGATCAGAAATAGAAATTGAGCTGAAATATGAAATACATTAACTGACATAATCTGAATTTTTATCTGGATTGGAATCGGAACTAAAATAACTAAAATCTAACCAAGATTTGGAACTCAAATCTGTACTAGAATCTGAACTTTAACCTAAACTTGAATCTGGACTAGAATCTGAAATCTGAACTAGATTCTGAATCATAATCTGAACTAAAATCTTTAATATAATGTGAGCCAGAATCTCAAAGTAAGTTCCTGTTATAATCTGAATATAATCGAGACTTTTCAATCGAGCGATTGAAGGATATTTGAAATTTTTTAAACTTATTAAAGCATATTTCTCGATAACAAAACTTTTCCAAATGTATTGCCTAATTATAGGCAAATAAAATTAAATATTAAATGTTTTAACTTGTTTATCTAAAATAACTTTTTTGTGTGTTTTCATAACAAAAACTTTTCAAATAAATAATATTTAATAGAGCATGAACCTGTCGGGGGTCTTCTTCTAAGAAATTTGTAGAATATGTTGAAGAAATTTTTTTTAATTAATTAAATATTTAAGTTTATGAAATTAATTCAAAATAAATAAATTTCCATTTGGTTAGATATTTGATTATAAATATTAAATTTAAATTAAACAACATTAAAATGTAAATTGTAAATATAAATTTAATTAATTTTTTTTTAAAGCTAAAATACACACATACACACACACGCAGACAAGACAAACAATATATGGTAAATTAACTTGAGGCAAAATAAATTAATTAATTATCAGAATATTTATTAAACAAATAATATAAATATGACACCTAAAAGTGGGCAATTATATTGAAAACATACCAGAATGTTAAGTGAGAGTTGAGAGTTTAGAGGAGATATTAAATTCCTTATGCTTAAAGTTATTTGCATATATTTTGCTACCAAATATTTATGCACAAAACTCATATCAAATGAAGCCGTTAAGTCTGCAGATAACAAATGCATAATAACAACATAACAACTAAGTAAATAGCTTATAGATTTTTGTAGCAGTTAACAGCTAAAGCTACTCAAAGGTTTACCTGAACATCAAAACCCCTAGAAATGATTACAAAATCTTTTGCATAATAACGAAATTCCTATAGAGACTTAAAGCATTTGTTGCCTTTTGCAGGGTTTTGAAATGCAAAATAACTTAACTATTGCTCAACCAAATAACAAAGTGTAGGTGTTAGTAAATTTCAAATACCAAACAAAATACAGTAGGTTTTTTCCACAATCCTAAGCCATAAAAAATGCAAATGTCCAGCTCTTCTCTTCTCACTTTGACCACTCTTTCCTCATTTATTTTCTAATGCTTTAAACACTTTTTTGCTGTTTTTTTGTGGTTGTGTAGGTGTATTTTTCTACTCACTGCTTTTACTATATGTGAGATTAAAAAATGTGCATTTTTTCAAGGCATATTTGTAGGCGTTTTTAAAACATTTTTATTATTTTTTTAATAAAATGTCATTGTCAGTAATGGAAAAAATTAAAAAAATATATTTTTTTTGTTTACTAAAAAATATTACTTAATTTTAGTTTTTAGTAGTTTTTTTCGCAATATTTGCACCTCTAAGTAGACTAAGGGCTTTTTGTGGGCTTTTCCCTAGAACTTAGTTATAAAAGTTTCAAACATGAAAAGGGAGGTATTAGTAAAATGCAAATGAGAGATAAAAAGTATATTTAGAATTTATTAAAATGTTATTTTAAAAAACAAAATAAAAAAAATCTTTGTTAAACTGAACTAGAACTGAACTGCAACTGAATAGGATCTGAAATAGAACTGAACTGAAACCCAACGAGAACTGAACTAGAACTAAACTAGAACTGAAATAGAACTGAACTGGACCTGAACTAGAACTGAACTAAAGTTTAAGTAGAATTTAAGCTTGACTCTGGACTAGAGTCCGAATCAGAATCTGAAATCCAAGAATATGAACTAAAATCTGATTTTGAATCTACTCTAGAATCTAAACTAAAAATGAATCAGAATTTAAAAACGAATCTGAACAATAACTTGGAAAATAATCTGAGCTAGAAACTGATCCAGAATTTAACCCAGAACATGGACTGGAATCTAAGCATAAATCAGAACTAAAGTCTTAACTAGATTCCGAACTAGATTCTGAACTAGATTTTGGACTACAATGTGATCTAATATATAAACTAGAATTGAATTAGACTAAACCTTTATGTAGAGTAAATATATTTGTGCCTTCACTCTCCAATGAGTTGATACCCAGTTTACCAGTTTTCCTCCTCATTGAACTTTTAAAGTATTGATTACGCTTTCATGAAAACCGTAATTATGTTAAAAAAATACAAAAAAAAAACTTTATGAAAATCCTTACACATGTAACCAAATAATTCAGGAATTTATTTAGAGTAACGTATTTGAAATATTTTGTGTGAGTGATGTTTTGTATATGGTTGTGTATGTAAAACCTTAACATTATTATAGGAAAATAAGCTAGTGGGTTGTTTTTGTTATGAGGGTGGCCTTACAACAACAGATTGTTTATAAAATATACCAAAATATTCCAAACACATTAACATAAACCAAAGCATTAAACTGACCAGACCAGTGACCAGGCCAAAAATACAGGCTTCCGTAGGCCAAACAATTACATACCCAGCCACACGGTCAATATCATCATCATCATCATCGACATCTCATCGATTTTTAACTTCGTCAAATGGTTGTTTATCGTTATATTAGACATCTGCTATGGCTTTAGGTTAAATAATTGTTTTTGTTGTGTTTATGTTTCTCTTTTTCTGGCCTCATTGAATAGAGGAAGGAGGAAAATTTATTGAAGCATATTTTATAACAAATACTGGGATTTTTATAACGTTTTCATTTCAATTCTTTTTGTAGTGAAACGAGAAAAAAATGTTATATAAAAATCATGAATTCATTTACATTTCCAACATTAATAATTTCCGCAATCTGGGGCAACAATAACAAAACAATAAGCACAACTACAACAGCAGCAGCAGAAAAATTGTGTGTCTGTGTGCTTCTTGAATTTTTTTTTTGGTTGTGTTCACTTGTTAAAACAAACAAATTTAACCCTTAAGGGGAAAAGTGAACTTCCCCCCAAAACTCTCTTAAAAACAGAAAATTTATATAAACAACTCAGATTCACTAATACACACCTTTTCAATAGAACATACACACAATGCATACCAATAAAAACTCTAACAGACAGATACATGAAACCTTTATTTTCCGTTTCCTCTTTACCTTCTTCTCTCGATTCTATATCAGTTTTAAATATTCTTCGTAAAGACAGAGAATGCTCTTCCCGTATGCCTCCAGTCGTCGTCAACACACTTAATGATGTTTGTATGAAATTCGATTAAAATGGTTTTTTAATATGCTGGCAATGTTGTGAAAATATTTAATTGTTTATACTATATCATGGTTCTTGTTCATTATATATTGCTGTTTTATTGTAGTTGTTGTTCTAAAGTTATTTTCCATACAGCAACCAATATTCGTGCTATATCATTGCCACGTGTAAAATATTTAACCAAAAATATTTTTGTTTTCACATATTTATATTAAGGCCATTCTAATCTGACTCTCTTTTCAAAGAGCATGCAAAATTTTTATGTTGGGGCCAAAGAAAACAAATAAAAAAAATTATATATTTCAAGTATTTGAATTTTTACCCTGTTTAGCCCCAAAAAATATGCAAATATTTTTATAATATTATTCAACAGCTTTTCTTGCTATAGATTTTTTCCATAAAAAAAACACAAAAAATATAGAAAAACATTTTAAAGTCATTTTATAGCTCATTTGAAAGAAAGAAAATGGAAAGGAGGAAAAATAATAAAATCAAAACAATTACTTATTTGTAATGTAGATTTGATTTGAAGTATATATAATTAATAGTCTTGAAAAAAGACTTTGAAAATTGTTAGACATGTTTTTCTTAATGTGAATAACAAACAAGAATAATTACGTGAGAGAAATTAAAGAGAAAAAGACATTAAAATCCCAGAATAAACATGTTAAAGGAAAATAAATTTACAGACAAGAATAAACTAAAGCATATTTTAAGGATTAGGTTGTTAATACAATTACTGCATATTCCAGAGCATAAAGACATAAAATAAAGATAAGAAACTAATTGATAGTCTAGACTAAAGACTAGTTTAAAGGCTAGTTCGTACTTAAGACTATGAACAAGTCTATGTTCTGATATCCTGACTATAGACTAGTTTCTAGTCCTTACCATAGACTAGTTTCTAGTCCTGATTATAGACTGGTTTATAGTCCTGATTATGGACCAGTTCATAGTCCTGACTATAGACTAGTTTATAGTCCTGAGTAAAGACTAATTTATGTCTTGACTATAGACTAGTTCATAGTCCTGACTATAGACCTATTTATAATCCTGAGTATAGACTATTTTATAGTCCTGACTTAAGTCTAGTTTATAGTACTGTCTATAGACTAACTTAAAATGCTAACTATAGACTATTTTTTAGTCCTTACTATGGACTAAAAAATAGTCCAGACTGTAGATTACTTTACTAGTCTTTTGTCTGAAATATGGAATTCCAGATTTAAGACTAGTTAATAGTCCGTACTATATAATCCAAACTATAGTTTAAAGAACAGACAATAGATCAGGTTTTAGTCCTGACTATGAACTATTTTACAATCCATACAATAGACTAATATAAAATTCGGACTATGGACTAGTGCATAGTCTAAATAGATTCAAATTAAAAGTCTGTACTTTAAACAACCTAACAGTCTAGTCGCAGACGAAGTTAGAGTGTAAAGTAGAGAGTAGTTAAAAACTAGAGTCTATTTTTTAGTGACTTGCTTATAATCTGATCGAAAGACTACTGTACAAATTGTAAAATCTGTTTTAAGTCTTGGTTCTAGGTTATGATTAAGTGCCTAAAATAGCTCATTTCTTCATTTATTTCATTTTCGGTTTTATATTTTTTAAGTTTTTTATTATGTGTATGTGTATTTATTTTACCTCATACCACAATCTTAATCACATAAACGCAGTGACCGTGTAAATGTGTACTCCGCCTCAACAATCATTTGTTTATAATTTCTTTAGTATCGTATATTTTTATTCTCTCACTCTTCAACTCTCTTTTTTCCCTCTGTTAGTTTCTTTTTCCAACTGAAAGCATAAAAACAGTTTGAGGCGTTTATTGTCCGCTGAACGATGTTATGCGGTTTGATTTCTTTTGATATATATTCTTTCTCTCTCTTATTTTGCCTGCAAATGCTGCTGGACATAACAGTTTCAGTATTATCATGTCGATTTGGTTTTTTCTCAGTTTTTTTTAAGCTATATGTATATGTATAAGTAGTTGTAGGTATGTGTATGTGAGTAAATGTAATATTAACGAAAAACAACAAAATTCAATTACGAATAAAATTGTTAATCGCTTTACCACAGAAAAAAAAAATCGAAAAACAACACCCACTCATATACACAGTTAATAATTAAACATGAAGTCCTTTAACTTCGTCAATATTGTTTATGTGAGTTTTTTTTGTCCTGCTGTTTGAGTGTAGTGGTAGTAGTAGTGCTAAATGGTCGAAAAGAGAGCATATGTCTGAGTAAGTTGAACAGGACAAAT
Source organism: Cochliomyia hominivorax (assembly GCA_004302925.2). Taxonomy (NCBI): domain Eukaryota; kingdom Metazoa; phylum Arthropoda; class Insecta; order Diptera; family Calliphoridae; genus Cochliomyia; species Cochliomyia hominivorax. The sequence goes on from PYHX02000495.1 coordinate 90,007,715, forward strand.
GTAGTTTTTGGGGAGGGAGGGGAGTTGAGGTTGAGGTTATAAAATGTTGGTTAAAATCTGACTGTTTGATGATGAGGATAATACGATGGTTTTCTGATGCTTCTGATGATGATGATGATGCCTTTGCCATTATTCTTGTTGATTTTTTGATTACAGATTAAATAGAGCTCAGCCCCGGATCTTTGGTTGCAACCAATAAGTAATTTCATTTTGGTTAATGAAATATACATACTGATATATATGTATTTATTTAAATCTAACCAAAAAATTACTGTTATATATAGAAGAAGAAAAATAAGAATAATAATGTCCAGAATTATATAATTAATGTGATTGTAGTTCTGTTTAAATTTCATTAATGTTTTATGTATTAAATTGCAAATAAAATTCATGGTTTTGTATTATCAACATCATTTATTTAGCCTGAAAATATGCTTTAATTAGTGAGTTTTCATGTGACCCTATTTCGGTTTTGGTTTTTATATTGAAATAAAAATGTTACAAAATATTTGAGGTTTTGTTTTAGTAAGGGAAATAGGAGGGGATGGAAATTTGTATGTAACAAAATATTTTTGCTAATAAACTGAAATAAAGAGCTGTAGAAACTAGAAATATAGAGAAAAGATATTTTGAAAATAAGTCGCCTTAATGTAGGCTCTACTTTTGAGTACATTAAAATATATGTATGTATATAAATAGAACCTTTTTTATTAAATTTACCCCTTTTTTCTATAAAACCAGTGCCTAAATGCAGGCACTACATTCGGTTATGTAACTAAAATAGTTATAAATCAAATTGTTTTAATTTCATTGCATTTTTTAACCCTTTACTGCTCCTACTATTTCTAAATAAATGTATGCCTTTCGTCTAAAGTTGTAGCGCCTAAAATTCCACTTCACATTTTTCTACCCTTCAATTTGCAAATACTTATCTATTGATATGCCAAAGGAGCTACATAAAATAAAAATTCCTATAAAAATATCTGCTGTAACCAAAAAAAGCTTTATGAAATACTTTCTAAGCAAAATAAATTCCCTAAAAATAGCTTTCAGCCAGAGATTTACAAAAAAAAAAAAAAAAAAAAAAAACAAGATGGCCATCAAAAACCAGGTTACTAAAGCAACTTGAAAATAAAAAACATAAAAAACCCACAAATTGGCTTCAATACTTTGTTTTTACTTTTGCAAGAGATAAGAATTTTTTAATAAATTATTTCATATTTTTCTCTTTAAAAGGTCATGTTCACTCAATTATTCCTTTAAAACTCTCTAACTACTTAAAGGCTTTCTAATTTAAACAAATTATTTTAAAACTAAAGATTATTTGCAAGATTTTTAATACAAAAAATTCTTTTGATAACTCTAGCCTACATTAAGGCTTTAATTTTTGAACCAATTCCGGTTAAAACTATTACCTACCTTGAGGCGCTTTACAAGCAATTTTTAATCTTTAAAAATTGCGTATTTTAAATCTTCTGAAATTTAATTTTATAAAGTTTATCTTTTATTTTCTCTTATCAAAATCCTTAAAAACTGTTGCCTACTTTAAGGCAATTTTATTAAAAAGTTTATTATCTTTAAAATGTTGTTAAAACTGTTTATTATTTAATCGTTTGCATTTCTTTCTCATATGTTTATACATTTATGATTTCATGCATTTTAATTTATGTTTTCATTTTGTTTCTTCTTTTTTTTTCGTTACAGTCTCTACTATTTTCTGCCATTCTCATATAAATATTCATTATGTATTCCACAACATGTGTTAAAATTCCCAAAAAGAAATTGCTGTCAAAATAAAATAAAAATCCACTGTGGAAAAACGAAGTAGCATAATTAAACCAAAAATAAAACAAACAGTTTCAATGTTTTTCTAAATAAATTTTATGTATTTTGTGAAATAATATTTATTTAATTCGTTAACATGAATAATATTTTAGCAAACATATTATAAATTTATGAATAATAAACTGAAATGAATAAAGAGCTAAATAGGAAACTTTGGAAAATAAAAGAGAATTTAAAAGGTAAATTAGTATAGCATAGTTATAGGAGTTCCTTCAAAAATCTTACATTATGAGAAAACCAATAATAGAAACTAATTCATAGTCTTTATACCCGAGACTATAACTTTGTTAATAGAACATTCTTCAGACCAGTATAGTTTATAATTTAAAGACCGAATGAGATAGTATTTCAAATCTGGAAAATAAACTATATAATTTATAGTCTGATTAATAAATAAGCTTATAGTCTAGACTATTTTATTGGCTAAACTTGGAATTAGTTTTCAGTCTAGACTGCATTAAAAATTAAAAAAATAGTAATCAATTTAGTTGGGGATAAGTTTATAACTCCGACTAGAGATAATTTCAAAGTTTTTTATAGTATAAATAATAGATTCGTTTCTGAACTATTTTACACTTTTAAATGAAGACTATTAAAGTGTCTAGAGTAGAGTCCAAGATCGACCTAGAAACCATATAGTATAAGTTAAAGTCTAGTTTATAGTCTATAATATAGACAAGTTTATGGTCTATAATATAGACAAGTTTTTAGTCTATATTATAGACTAGTTTATCGTCTATATATAATAATTATATAGTCTGTAATATAGACTTGTTGTTAAACGTTTGAATTAAAGTGTTTCAAAATATTCTATAAGTACTTTTTTGCATTTTCTTTATTCCAACAAATCAAGACACTAATAGATATTTCACCGTTATTGGGATATCCTTTACAAGGATACAAATAATAGAAGAAAATAAAATGACATTTATTCCACATAACAGTAGAACACAAAATTTGAATTACACTTCCAATATACTCATAATAAAACTTGAGTACTCAGTTAGTTTTAGGACTTCACTGTTAAGTGTCTAGGAAATGATGAGCATATATTACATTCATGTAGCTACATAATAACATATGCGTATGTAATGGTAAACGATTCCTATAATATAAACATTTATAAGCATATGTGTGTGAAGTCAATATAAATGAAACATTCCTTGTGAAGATCATATAGAAATGATAGATGGCTCTTTTTGTGTCACAAATATATTTTATTTTGTAAAAAAAAATTATTTAAAATTGACATTTAAGTAGGAAAAAATAATATTTGTATATTATTTTTATGTGTGTGAGAATATTTTATGTATATTTATTTTTCTAATAATTTTTAAAGCATACTTTGGGGATGTATGAATATACATAAAACTTAAGGGATTTTAGGTGGTTTCTTTTTCATTTATATATTGACATTATTTAAAACTCATTTTGTATTATATTTAAATTAGTACGTGTTCAGTTTTTGAGGGTTCCTTTCTTTTTCTCTCTTGCACCCTCATTAAAATCTTTATTTTGTATGAAATATAATGATTAATTTATTATTAAAATTTGATTAACCTGTTTGAGGATTATAAAGGCAGAAAAGAAATTTTTTATATATTTTTTTTATAATTTATGCAAATAAATGAAATTAAAAACGCAGCAGCATCTCTTCTACTGCCTTAATAAATTATAAAAGGAATTCATATAAAATTATTGTTGACAAGTTTGTTTTATATTAAAAAAATATATAATATTTTTTTTTGGTTTTTTATTACAAAACCAATTTGAGTTAACCTTTTACATAACCTCGTAAAATATGCAATAAAATATTAAGGTTTCTTTTTCTTGAGAAATTCTCTTTTGTCATAAATTATATAATTTTTTTATAAATTTATTTTTGGTTTCATAATTTCTAAGAGTAGTTTTGGTTGTATGAAAAACAACAAATATTAATCATTTTAAAATAGCTTTTAATTTAAAAAATATCAAAGAAATATGATAAAATAAAGTATACTTAAAGGCTAATGAAATAATAAAAAAATGATATTAAAAATGTAATATACTTTTAGGATTATGAAATTAGTTTTTTTAAATCAGTTAATATAAAGATATTAATTTTTAAAAATATTTTATAATTGAAATTTGTATAACCTCCGCCACCACCAGTGGTGATGAGGGTATAACTTTGTCATTCCGTGTATAACGCTAAGAAGTAATCATCAAAGCAGAGCTCATTGAAACTTGGCCTGAGTGTTTGTTATAGTCCTGAAAAGTTTTTTTATTTAAAACCAGCAAAATCGGTTTAGTACATATAAATATATAGATTCATATCTGAGACAACATCTTAGTTCAAGTGAAGAACTTTCGTAAAATTAACAACTATAGATCGATAAATCGAAGAAATTTTGTAATAATATTTAGTTATATGTACTTTATAATCATTCCAAAAATTATCCAAATCGGTTTAATATAAAGGAAGCTAAAGCCAAAAATATAAATAAACTTATGGCTAATGAAGTGCTCCATATACGTCTGTGATTAGATATGTGAGTATGTATGTATGAAATATAACGTATTTACTTCACAGGCTGTTTACAACCGTCAAAATCTACTTAGTTAATTGAAAAATTAATTTAATTATGCTCTAATTATATGAAAAAATTATGCTATAGGATATTGAAAAAAACATGGAATAATTAAAGGAAGTAGTTTAAAAAAGTGCAGCATACCCTGAGGCTAAAACATATATTTAATTAACTAAAAAATCAAATTAATTATAATAAAACTATGAATTTTTAAATTTGCAGCATATTTTCAAGAGTTTAAAAAAACTTAGCATGAGTTTAGGAACTGGTTTTAAAATTAAAGTCTACTTTATGGCTGTTTATATGACAAGAAAAATAGATATTTAATTAATTGAAAATTTTTTCTAATAAGACCAAAGCTTTGTATAAAGAACTTATACTCTTAAAAAATAAAATCATAGCATAACTTAAGAAACTGGTTTTAAAAAATTTCAGTCTGAATCTTTGATTAATAAAAAAATATTTTAATAAAACTGAAGCTATTTACATAAAAAACCGCAGTATGTTTAAAAGAGTTTGAAATTGTTTAATCAAACATTAACATGAACTGTTTAGAAATATAATAATTTTAAGAGTTTAAAAGTACAACATACTTATAGGGTTACTTTTCATATATGAGACGAATTTTATAAAATAAGTAAAATTTTAAATTATGATACATATTAATTAATATAAATATCTAAATTAAACTAAAAAAGTAAAGCATACATATAGGAGAATAATATAATTTGGTTCATTTTAAGGAGTATATTTTGAAATATAGTTTAGAAACTTGTTTAGATATTTTCTCGGATTAAGATTTGAAAATGGAACTTAATGATTTTATATTTTAGGAGTTTAAGTATATTTAAAGAACTGTATTTAACTATTTTATTATTTCCTATATTGAAGTTCTGTCTTCCTTCTTCATTTCTTTTCAATTAAAAATTCTTAGCCTATTAATAGGCGCCGTTTTCGTTATATTAAATAAAGTTTTAGTTAAATCAACATTTAATTTTTACCTCATTTATTTAACGTCTGTTAATGTTTAAATAAAACAAGTGAAATTAAAATTGAAAAAAAAGGAAAAAAACAACCTTAAGTATTTATTGCGAATCAGAAAATAACCTCTTGTACTATAGACTTTTATATATATTTTGTGGAGCTTATTAAGGCCACTTGCAATTACAAAACAAGTGCTGGCCAATGGTACCAGCACAAACAGCAGCACCATGTTAAGTGCAACAATTTAAGTATCAATTCCATTTAAGGACCTTCAATGAAAGGTCCTTAATTTTCTTTTGCACAAAATAACACACAACAAAAGGGAAATAACATGAATGAATAAATGTCTACGAATGAGAAAGAAATTTATATATAAAAGAAATAAAAATGAAATAAATTTTTATAAAAAGAGGGAGATTTGGAGACACTTAAGGGAGTTGGCGGGAGGGGTAGGGGTGATAAAAACAAAACATGAAAATTGAAAATATCCAGCTAATAAACAATAAAAATGAAATGAATTTATAACAACAGCAACATTGTCATAATAGGAAAATAAGGAAAAACAGCAGAGATGGCGTAGAAAGAATAAAAATACAGTTATTTGAATGGAAAAACAAAGAAAAAATAAGTAAAAATGCTGTGTTCGGTTATACCAAGACTGCAATACCCTCTACCACAAATGTATGTGAAGTAAATACGTTATGTTACGTACATACACAATCACACATACACTCATAGCCGTATGCATTGTATTTGTGAGCATATATATTAGGGACAATATTTAAACCTTTTTTGTCGATTTATAATTGACAAATTCACAAAAGTTCTTCCACTGATCTTAGAAGTTTCTTCAGATATCGCTTTATATCTTTCAATAAACTGAAGCGATTTTGCTGGTTTAAATAGGAAACTTCCCAGGACTCTCAATTATTGTGGATGCGAGCTTGCCAATAATGAACAGAAGGACAGACAGACATAACTAAATCGACTTACAATTTGATTTAATTGAAGAATATATATCCATTGTAAAGTCTTTCGTAATTCCTTCTTAACGTTACTCACCGAATGACAAAGTTAATATGTCCCCTTTACTACTTGTGATGGTGGAGGGTACAAAAACTGAAACATTATTTTAACAAGGTGAACAAGAGGACTTATTATAATAACCAGGAAACAATCAGCACTTGTGGAAATAATACAACAAGTGATAGTTATGACAAAAGAGATTCTTTTTAATATTTAAAAGGAAATGAAAGCTTTAAAATTTTTTACTACTCACTATGCTATTTAACAGTTAGAAATATAAAAGGAACTTAATGATGATTACATGATTGTTAGCTTTAAACTAAACAATGTCCAACATTACAACTACAGTACAAAAGCAATAAAAAGCAAATAAAAATCATTAATATTTTTTCTCAAATACCTATTGTAACACATAAGCTATCAAAATATTACCTGAGTAGAATTTAATATTTATAATATAGAAAATTATTAAATCAGCTTTGTCTCACAAAAAAGTTTTGAAAGCTTTAAAGCCGCTTATAAAGGGGAAAAATTGCTGTGAAAGTCATAACCATTAATTAGTTTTTGTTATGGCAACCAAATAGTCTAAAATATAAAACTAAAATTGAATATTTGACCCCTAAATGTATGCTACAATTATTTTTAGAAAATGTTAATGCAGCTTTGCCATAAGCTGGATTATTGGATATTAAGATTAAAATAAAATTATGCTTTAATATTTAAGGAATTAAAGAAAAAGATAATATAAAAAATAAATATGAATAAATAATTTCAAAAATATTGATTTTATACAGAAAACATCTCAATGTATGCTCTACATTTCTTTAATTTTGTTTACTAGTTAATGTTTAAAATCTCCTTAAAGTATGCTGAATTTTTTTATAAAATTATATTATCTCTAGATATTGATATGATATTAAAAATTACACTAATGTTTGCTTCATTTTTAATTGAAAAATTATTCAAATAGTTTCCTAATAGTAGGCAATTGTTTTTGTGCAATTCTGCAGTCTATACTGGAGTCTTGTTTCAAATTCAAAGTAGAGCTTGGACTTTTATCTCGAATGTTAACTAAAATATAAATAAGGCAGTCAATTAGTTATAGTCCATTATTAGTAATATTGATGAAAGTCCGAAGTTAGGGACTAAATTATAGGCTAGATTAAAAATCTTCATGTTTTGAAGTCTATATACGAGATTGTGGAGATCAGAGGCAAATTTTGATTGGAGTGCTGTTTATTAAATAACGTTTTCAGATTGAAAAGTTTAGATTTAAGTTTGAAATATAAACTTTTGTTAAAATATATAATTAATTACTTCTCGAAATAACAATTAACTCCCTAAAAGATACTTCATTTAATATTACAAAATAACCTAAAAAGTAGACTACGAAAATTTATATATTTTTCTGATTACTCTATTTACTACAGTTAATTAAAGTGGAATTAATTTTATACGGTAATACATATAATTTTCCAAATTTCAAAGATTCACATATTATAACATTATGTCCCCATTTAAAGCCTATGTCCTTATTATGACTTAATTTCAATTTTCCTCATATCATTTTTCTAATTTAAGCAACATTTTATTACTTCACAAGAATAATATCTACAGCATACTTAATGCATCTTAAATAAAATTAAATTTATAGCATATTTTTTTGGTTATAAATATTATATTTCTTTATGAATATTATTAAATAGTTAAATATAATTTTATTTTCTTCATATCATTTTATTATTTAAAAACATTACTAAACACTTTTCCAGAGATGAATATTAAATAATACACATCACAGTTACTGGCACGTATGTTATATATTATTTTAGTTGCATTATCTACAATTATATGTAGCATATTTTACAGCTCATAAAAAAATACTACAAAAATGAATGAAGAAGAAATATTGTAGTAAAATATAAGAAAGTGGTTGAATTATAAGAAGAAAAATAAAAAATGCATATAAACTTTTAAGACATATTTAATTTTGGGTAATAAAAATATGGAGACATAAACATTTCTTGAAATTTTAAGGTGAAATAAGAGAGATTTTATGGGTATTAAAAATACAAAAATATTACGTGAGACTAGACTATTGACCAGACAAGAGGGTGGACATTAGTTTAAATTTAACTATGGGTAAAACCATGTAGTAAATATTTACTTCAGCTCTCCAATATATTTCAAGTTTTCCTATTTTTGCTTCCATTTTATTCAAAAGGTTTTATTTCACCTCTAAGGTATGCATTACATTTATTTTATACTTCAGCCTAAAAGTATGCATCGTTTTCTCCTGTTGTTAATTTTATTTTACTAATTTTTATTTAGTTCCTAAAGCATACCTTGCTTTTGTTTATAATTCAATCTCTAAGCATGTTTTACTATTTTCTGATTTTATTTCCATTTTAACTATTTTTCAACATAAAATATGCTTTACATTTTGCTTAATTCACTCATGTTCTTATTATTGGTTCTTATGTTAATCACAACTTGTTTCGTTTTTTAGCCACAGAGTATGCTGCTACCTCTATGTAAATCATTGCTTCAGCTACCAACCATACAATATTTTTGCCCATTTTTAATTCTATTTTAATTAGAAATAATTTAGTATTTCAGCCCCGCAGTATACTTCACACTTTACTTGTTTTAACTTATTTTTTACTAATTGTATTTCAGTGTTAAAGTATACTTTTTCGTCAAAGCATGCTACTGTTTTTCTATGATTTTACCTTTTACTGTATTCTTACTTCAGAGCAAAAAGAGATTTACTCTTTGCTTCTATTTCAAAGACAAATATATCTGTAATTCAAACCAAAAATGGGCTTCACTGTTTGCCTATGTTTACTCCTATTTTAATCATAACTAGTTCTGTATTTCAGCCCCAAAGTATGCTTTACTTCTCCAAACTTTTGCTTCGTCGGTCCCTAAAAATATGCTTTACTTTTTTATGCTTTTCATTCATTTATAAATAAAAAATAATCAGAATTTTCAGATTATCGCAAAAAACGTGTTAATTATTTAATTAAACGTTTAACTAGAGTTTATTAAAAATTCCAATAAATTTTTAAATTTTTAACCCTGAAATATTTCATCTTAGCGTAAAATGTGTGATAGCAATTCATAGCTGAACCACACAATTCATATGGAAAAAATTTTTAAATTTTATGTTTTTTTTATTGACAAATGACATAAAAATAAATTTCCAATTTTTTATTAAACAAATTGTTGAAAAAATTCTCTATAAAAAATTAATAAAATCCTTTGAAATTGATACAAAAGGATAATAAAATTTGATAAGCTGGAGATAAATAAAATAAACTTTTATATAAAATTTATTTCAATTTATTAGAATGTTTAACAATTTTTTTAATAAATAAAAATGGGAAAAATTTTAAAATTGTTTTTATTTTCTCGGAAAGAAAATTAAATTAAAAAGTGTAAAACAAAAATGTTAACAGAATTCCTTAAAAATGTGGAAAGGGGAGCAAATATGGATATTTTAATCAAAATTTAAGTTTAATTAAAAATATCTTCAGCAGAACGGATCACAGGAGAAGGTCCTTTTTGTGGAAACATATAATTTAATATTTTTTCTACAAAATTAATAATACCTAGAGATTGTTCTATATCTAAAAAATTGTTTTAAGAAAATATTTATTTAAAAATTTTCCTGTAGTTTTATAATCTTAAAACTTTTAGAAAGAATGTAGTATTTAATCCTTTATATAGAAATAAATTTTTATTCGTCTAGCTTTATTATTAAAAAAGTATGCCATATATCCTTTTTTAAGAATTTCAATTAATTTAAAAAAATGATATACAACATTTTATAAAATTAAATGAAATAGAATAGAGCATCTGAAAATTCTTTAAAAGAAGTATTTATTTAAAAATTTCCCTGTAGTCTTAGACACTTGAAACTTTCAGAAAGATTGTGGTATTATATCCTGTATATGGAAAAGTAATTTTATTCATGTATCTAATATAAATAAACTTTAAATTCTTGTTAAAATTTCGTTTTTTGTTAAGATTTAACCAAAATCTTGTGATAAGTTTTGGTTTTAGCTTTATTAGACATTTTTTTAGAAAACACTTTTATAATACTTTTGGTTTCCTTTTTTGCGGAGTAGAGGAGGGGGCAAAATCTCCATTTTGCCTTAAGGAAATCACAACAAGAATTTGTTTTCATCATTTTTTGTGTGTGTGTGTTTTTTACTAACATTTCATCTGCCTTCTTTGTTACAGACCTAATGACACATATCCTTTTTACAGCTTTCACAGAAGGTGAAGCTTCGCACCGTGGGTTCGAAATGTATTTTACAGGAAAAAAATATATTTTTTTTTATAGAAAAGATGTTGAATAAAATTTTTTTGGAAAATTTTACAAGTTTTTTATTTCATTCAAATAAAGAAGGAGAACTTGAAATGAGTCAAACAGGTATAGAAGTAAATATGGAATGAAAGGAAAAACACTTTGTTGTAGACGTTATGTTAAGTTTAATTCAAGTCCAAAACCTGCTCGAGAGGTGAGTCCAAGCAAGTGCAAAATTATTCATTCAAATCGAAAAAGTGTCCTTGAGATAAGTCCAAAGAAATCCTAAATTATACATGGTATAAAAGTCAACACTTCCTAGATGGTAGAATTTACTTAACATCTTTTGACCTTCAAAAGTGCTTAAATAAACTTTTTTCTTTTAATATTGTTAAGAGTGTTTTTATTCATATGAAAAAGTGCTGTAGAGATGGGTCTAATTAGTTTTGAAAGCATACCCCGAATAAAAGAAAACCCTCGTAGATTTTTTCTGATAGTTACTCGGTTCTCAACATGTTCTCTATAGAAAGGCTTTAGCATTTTTTTAATCACTGTGACACATAAAAGAGAGCCAGGAAGAGAGTAAATGTGAATTAATTTCATAGAATAAAAAAAAGAAATTCAATGTCTATGTTTGCTTAGGCAAGCTATAAATCTGTTTAAATGTCACACATACTTTTAGGCATTTGAAAAAAAAAATAAACAATTTGTATATTAAAGGGAGAAGAAAAAAGAAAGCAAAGAGAAAAGAGAACAAACAAGATAGAAGAGAACTTTGAATTATACATAAAAATTAATGTCAAAGACCATAGCATATCTTAAGGCTTTAAATGTCTATGTGTGAGAAATATAAACACAGAAATAAAAGTAAAAAAATTCTTTAAGCTTTAAGCATAAATAACAAATAGTTTAAAATTATTTAAAAAAAAGGAACAGAAAGGACACAAATTCCTTAAAAAAAATCTCAATCTCAAATTTTTGAAATAATTTATAAAATTTAACGAAATTTATCAAATTCTCTTACCACAAAAGAAAGAAAAAAAGATTTTATGGTCCTGTTTTTCTTTTTCTCTACCCAAAAGAAAAATGTAGTTGAACTTTAACTTAAGCACAATTATTCTTAAACAAATGTATGTTATAAAAATACACATACAATAGCATATAAATGCGTATGTATGAGTTCAAATCCCATTAGACCATTATAATGATCCTGAATTCAGTACAAATTCATAATATGTAATATTTGTTTAACACAAAAGGTGTACAGAAAGGATAACAAAATACACCAAAATTACTACAACAAATATTATATACTCAAACAATGCACACATATATACACACATGTTACAGAAAGAGAAAAAATCAACAAGTACTTAGTATTTTAGTCACGTATAAAGCAAACAAAAAATGTTATAAAAAAAAGAAATCCTCTCACACACTCACATACATACAAAATAAAACTAGCATAAAAGAAAATTATATAAGTGTTTCGAAACAGCAGCAACAGCAATTAATTTATATACATTACTTTAATGTAATTTAAAATTGCTTGAACAAATACTCTGAAAAAAACAACAAAAAACAGGATAATAAAAATCACTGCCTTTATTTAGAAGAGGGTGTTTTCTTAACTTTTTACAGATCATTAATTTAAAATTTATCATTATTAAACATAATTTTTTGGGAAAAAGAATTTTTGTGAATTTTGTTGAAGTTTAGCAATATGTTGAAAAATCATTAAAATCCTTTGAAATCAACAAAAAGCATGCCGATCTATGTACTTTACATGTTCACCAAATTTCAATGATTTTGCTTTAAAGTAAAACATCTTAACAGAATGTCCTTTTGTGTTTTATTACAAAATTTTACTTTATAACAGCCAAATATTATGAAATTTTTTTTAGTGACAAATAAAATTTAAAATAACGCTATTCAATGAAAAGTAATTTTTAAATTTCTTATTCTTCTTAAAGAAAAAAATTGATTACATCACTTAAAACTAACAAAATGAACGTTAATCAAGTTTATTTATAATTAAAACAAATTTATCTAATTCTCTTTAATATTAAGCAAACTGAAGGAATATCCTTTTTCTGCAAATTATAAAAATTTGCTTAAAATTAAAATTAAACATTTAAATGTTGATTAAAATACTCAAATAATTGAAAATTTTTTATATACAATTTTGTAAATTTCTCAAAATCTTTAAAAGCCATTAAAATGCCTTGAAACTAACAAAAATAATGTCAATTTATGTGCTTTACATATTTAACAAAATTCAATGATTTGGTTTGAAAAATAAATATGTCAATGTAATGTCCTTTTTTTGTTATATTAAAAAAATCATCAAAAAATGTTTATAAATAAAAAATATTAAGAAAATATTTTTAAAGTAAAATAAATTCAAAAATCAATTTTTTTAATAAAAATTTATAAATTTCTTAATTTTCTTAAGAAAACATTTATTAAATCTCTTGAAATTAACAAAATGAATGTAAATCAACGTCTTTTACTAGTACACCAAATTTCATTAAATTCTCTTTAGTATTAAGCAATCTGTGGGAATATCCTTTTTCTGAAAACCTGAAAATTTAAGAATTATGTATCACCAAATGTTCATTTTTTGCTTAAAAAATAAACAAGTTAACAGAATGACCTTTTTTTGTAATATTATAAATGGTATTAAAAAGCATACAATATATCTTTTGTCAAATGAAATATAAAATTATTTGAAGAAAAAATACTTAAATCACTTGAAATTAGCAGAGTGAATCCTTAACTAGGTTTTTTATATGTATGACAAATTTTCTTAAATACCTGATTATTTTTGAATTTTTCTTAAAATCAAAAAAATGAATGCTAATTATTGTCCTTAATGAATAAACGAAATATTATCGATTTTGTTTTGAATACAAAATAATTGTTAGAATATCCTTTTCTTGTATTTTTAAAAAAAGTTTCATATAATACCAGCAAACATCTGGACTATGTTTTTAAAAGAAGGGACTTATTTTGAAAAATTTATCAACATGACATTGACTAACAAAAACGTATGCCAATTAAAGTCTTTTAGGATTATTTAAAATTTTTTATTATTTTTCTTAAGAAACAAATATCGTCGCTTTATATACTTTTTTAAAAGTTACAAAAATTAGCTTAAAACCAAACTAAGCACTAAATAAAAAAATATTTACTGAAAATGTTTTAAAAAATATTAATTGGATTTTAAAAACCTCTTAAATCCTTAAAAGACATAAAAATCGATTGAAACTTATAAAATGAATGCTAATTAATGTCCTTTATACGTCACAGAAAAATTATTGACTTTTGTCAAAAAACTAACAAGTTGTTAGAATATCCTTTTTTCAAAAATTTAAAAATTGTTATCAAACACAAGAAATTTTAATGAATAAACTTTTCAAACTCTAAAATAAACAATAAATTCTAACACACGAATAATTTTCTTCATTCTAATTTTTTTTTTTTTTGTAAATTGTAATCTTTAGAAACTAACAAAAATGAATGCTAATTAAGTTCCTTGTTGTGTTAACCAAATATTATGGATGCTGCTTTAAAATGAAATTTGTTCTTTAAATATCCCTTTTTTAGGACATATGAAAATATATGATATAAAAGGAAGGAAATAAAATCTTCAAAAGTGAAATTTTAAATGAAGAATTTATTTTTAATGCAAAATCATTTGATTAATTAGAAAAATCCAAAAAAAACTTTGAATTTTGTGAAAAAAAAATAATTATATGCTCTTTATGTATCAACAAAATCCTTGTCTGTTTCCTTAAAATTGGACAACTTTTATGAATGTCCTTTTTTGAACATTTTAACGGTTGTTTTTAAAAATGAACTAAGTTCTTTGAATATCCTTTTTTAACATTTTTAACGGATAATCAACAAGCAAGGAATACTTAGTAATGAAAACGTTTAAAATTAGTCTTAAATATTATAGAAAATTTTTTATAGTTTTGTTGTTAGGCTAAAACTGTATGTTAACAAAAATCATTCTAAAATGAATTAAATCACTTGATATTCACAAAATGAATGTAAATATGTGTCTTCAATGTATCTGCAAAATTTTAATAGTTTTACTTTAAAATTAAAATCTGTGCTCGAATGTCCTTTTCTAGAAATTTCAAAAATGTTACCTAAAAATGTTATTATTTTGAAATATCTGCAAAATTTTAATAACTTTTATTAGAAAAATAAAAAAAAACATTGAATGTCCTTAAAAAACAAAAAGGATGTTAACATAAAATAAATAGTGCAGAAAACATATAAAGCTTATAAAATATTGCAAATAAATAAAAGAAAAATTAATTATACCAAATTTTAAATCCTTAAAATATTTGTAATTATTTTTATTTTTTTATTTTAATCTTTAAAAAGTCCTTTAAATTTTAATAGAATTGCTAGAGATTATTATAAGAGAAGCAATTTGTTATAATTAATAAATCATGTAAACATCACGTAAAAGCCAGCCATATATCCTTTTTGGGAAATCATTAAGATGTTTTAAAAAGAAAAGAAAAGTGTTGTTAAAATTTAAATTGGGAATTTTCAGTGAATATTCCCGTGAATTTTTATACACGCAAATATATAGAACTTTGGATAGTCCTTTAAATTTTGTTCGAATTGTTTTGGGAAATCATTAAAATTTGGGAAATTTTTTATAAAAATAAAAGAAAAGTGTTGTTAAAATTTAAATTAGGAATTTTCATTACACATTTTTGTACTTTTTTCTATAAAATTCGAAATTCGTCCTTGAATCTTGTTGGAATTTTGTGAAATTTTTAATAGGGAAGTATTTTATTATGGCAATGATATTGGCTAAAAAAATTTTTCATTTTAAGTAAAATTTATGATGTCACCCATATATCCTTTTTTCTTAACTTATTAAAATTTGCAAAATCTTATTTTTTAAATTTATATTAAAATTGAATTTTAGTAAAAATATTCCTATTTTATTTCTTATTGTAATTTTATATTTCTCATTTCTTTAATTCTTTCTAAATCCTTGAAATCTTATTAGAATTGTTGGTAATTATTACAAAGAATGTAATTTATAGTAGAAAGAAAACTATGAGAAGAAAATTTTAATATTCTATAAAATTCAGAAAGTCAATCATATATCCTTTTTCAAACTTTAAAAAAAATGTAATAAATTTTTATAAAAATAAAAGGAAAACATTTATTTAAATAACTTAAAAATGTTTTTGACAAAATTTTTGAGAAAGTATGTATAAAATTTGGTGAAAGGTTGCAGTTAAGCGTGTTCTTTAAAAACCGTTTAAGTTTTTGAAATTATGTTACATTTTTAATCCCCTCTCTATATATCCTTTTTTTGATTATACAAAAATTTATCCAAATTTTATTTATATAAATTTATATTAATTACATTACTTTCATTTAGTAAATATTTAACTACAATATATTTTAATATTTTTTTAATTTTCATATGAATTTTTAAATTCCTGGCAATTATAGCAGCTGAATTATTAAAATTTTTTTGTTGTTTTTGCTTTTATTGTTTTACAGTAAATGAAATTGCAAAAATTCCAACATTTACAATTTGGTAAAAATTTTTCTGAATTTTTTTTTAATTTGTTTATTTATTTATTTTCCTCATTGTTAAACATTTAATTTCGTTCAGGAAAAAAGGAGAGATATTTTTAAGGTTTAAAACAAATGTTCATAGTTTTTGTTGATACTGTTGGTAATTTACCTTTATTTTGAAAGTTGGTATGATTTGAGGGAGAGAGAGCAGGATGTAGTGTATTTTATATTTAATTTTAATGAAATTTTTATAAATATATTTCTCTCTTTCTCTCCTTTTACACAACACGTATAAAAACATAATGTACAGTGTTTTCAAAAGGACATTTACAAACATATATATAAATTTTGTGTTAAAAAAGTTATTAAAATAAAATATGGTACATTTAATGCCGAGCTATTTTCAAGTTTATTTGCAAGCTGTTGAAGCTCCTAAATGTCCTGTGGCCTAGTGAGTCCTCAATTAATATTATTTTTAAAATTCACCAAAAATTTATTTGGGATTAGGAATACATCTTTAAGTTAGCCTAATTGTATAGCTGCCTGTTTAAAGTGAATATTTTAAGATTATTCCTGCAAAGGAGTCGTATACCACGCATCCTTCTAACGAAATGAAAAAAGTTAATATTTTATACATGTTTTGCAAGAATTGAATGTGTAATTGTTTTTAGCTTTTTAAAAAAGCCTAACGTTAAGCACAATATACTGAAATTTCACTTCAATGTCATTATTTGTTTTGATTATATTAAAGTTCAAAAATTAACATTATTTTTGCTAAAAATAGCCCAAAATCGAAATTCTAGGTTCTTTAAGAAATTGTGACTTTAACTTTCATATAAGATTAGTATTAACAATGTCCCAACGCTTTCTAGGCTACCAAATATGCTTTATACTTTTGCTTGAAATCTCGCCTAAACAAAACTTTCTCCAACGAATTTGGAAATTTTCCTTGAATTTTTCCTCTCAAAAACAAAAGTTTTGGAACCACTGTGTTATGCTAAAGCTCACAAATTATTACTTATATTTTACATATTATTTTGTAAATATGAATGTGTTGTGGTGCAAGGAAAGGGGTCTGTATTTAAACTTATACAATATATGTTATAATTTTATGTGTGTGTTTTTATATGTATGTGTTGGATTTTTTAACCTTATACGTTTTATTTGAAATTTTGTAATTATTTCAAGTGTCAGCAACAGGCAACAGTAACCACTACCACCTCCGCCATGTTATACATACCTACACACACAAAATTGTACTAACGAAAAACCCCAAAATAAAACAAGTAAACATTTATAAAAATATACACACACAAATATGCTACTGTTGTCTACATGTGTAAGTAGGAATATAAAAACACATATGTTTATATACGTTTTTTATTATATTTTTACTTAAACCGTGTTGTATACAACGTTTTAAAATGTTGTAAGGATTTTTTCTTTATTTCATTCTTTTATTTTTATTCTCTTGTAAGCTTCCTTTGGTTATGTTTTACAAATGATGGTGTTAATCTTTTGTAGTCTCCTAGACCTTGTAGTCACAAAAAGGACTCTAGGTAGAGGCAGAACTTGCAAAAAATAAAATAAGGAAAGAAACAGGATTTTAATTAAATAAATAAAAAGAAATAATCTTAATTTATTATTTCTTAAGGATTCGTTTTTTCTTAAATCTTGAAAAATTGTAACGTATCAAAAAATTTTTGAATTATGACAAAAAAGGATATAAGGGAAAAAGCTAAATCCTTAAACAATTTTAACAGCATTTTGGGAAAAGATAACTGACATTATATCACAACTTTTCTTCAGATTTGTTAACATTTAAAACACTTTTACTGATTTAAATTACTAATTTTGCGAAAATTAAATAATAGAAAACAACATTTTAATAAAACGAATGAAAGCGAATCTCTTATTATTATTTCTTCAGTATTCTGCTTTCAAAAATTTTGGTAAAAACGAATTAAAATTTTTGAAATTTCAAAAAAAGGATATATGGGGAGCAACTAAATCCTTTGAACAATTTTAACAAAATATTGGGAAATAATAACTAGCATAATATTACAACATTTCTGCAAATCTGATATGATTTTAAGCACTTTTATTGATTTAAGTGGCAAATTTTACGAAAATAAAATTTAAAAAAACAAGATTTTTCTAAAATGAATCAAAATAGAATCTGTATTTAAAAATTCTTGAAGTTTTTTTTCTATTAATCTAGAAAATTTTTGAAAAATAAAAACTTGTGAAATTTCGAAAAAGGATATATGCAAAAAAACTAAATCCTTTAAAATTTTTTTTAAAAATTATGAGAAATGACAAATAATATAATATTACAATAACATTTTTAATGGCTGACTTGGAATGAAATTAAATGCAAAATTTTCAACGAAATAAAAATTAAATTTTAAATTTTTCTTAAAAAAGGATATATGCCGGCAACCTAACCCCTTTTTAATATTTTAACAAAATTTTGAGAGTTGATAACTAACATTATTCTACAACCTTTCTTATGAATTTAAATTTTTTTTAAATAATTATTAAAATTTAATAGCAGATTTTGTAAACTATAAAATATTTTTAGCGATCTAAAATAATCAAGAAAATTTTTGTCTGTATATAATATTTAAATATTTCTACAAATAATAATTAAATAATTTTTTTTTCAAATTTTCAAAAAAGGATATATGAAGGGATCTAAAGTACTTTAATTAATTTTTCTGAACTTGATTACCAATGAATCCTAACATAATACTACAACTTTTCTCAAGGTTTTCTAATATTCTAAATGTTATAAAAGGTTTTCTGCAATTTTTTAAGTGTTACACTTTTTTTAAATGTTACACTTTTTACTATTTTGGGTGTTTTCTTAATACTTCCCAGAAATTTAGAGTTTTGTAAAGATTTTGTTAATTTTTGGTTTAAAAAGATTCTAGGAAAATTCTTATAAATTAATCTAGGACAGTATTAACTGTAATTTTTGCTATAAACACAATAAAAACTTGTTTAACACATACGACATATTTTTGGTTTCATACTCAGAAAAAAGGATACGTGTAGGCTTTTCTATAACTTAAGTCGATAGCAAAGATTTTTAATATATAAATAAAGTTCATAATTCTACGTTTATTTTGAGAATTTCAAGATGATGATTAATTTAGACAAGTTAAATTGAACATATTAAAAAAGGATATATGACGAATTTTTTAATTTTTGTCCCGATTACAAAAATTATTGGTAGGCGAATAACTTATATTCTTCTTTATTAAATTTAAAAATTTTTTAAGAATTTTTTTTATTTTTATAAATATAGTGCTTATTAAAGTCCTTTAGCTCAGCTATTCCTCATACGTTTTTAATGGTCTGTTTTCAACAAAAAGTATATTAAAAAGCACACACACATGCACACACATCTACAGTTATTATTATAGCTGCTACTGTTATTGCTTTCTCTTGCCACTTCTCTTGCTTTTCATACAAATCGCCTTTTTATGGTTTTAGTTAATTTTTTTTGTTTCCTTTTACACAACAATTATAAAACTGTGTGGTTTACCACACACTCACATATACATATATAAACAAATACTAAAATAGAAAAATATATAAAAAGCTGCTAAATACTATAAAAAGAATGGAAGAAAAAAAGAAGGTGCTTAAAAAACCTTGAACTTTATAAACAACCCTCGTTTTAATAGAAAAATTATGAATTATCTTTATGAAAAGAATATTTTGTTTATTTAATTTTGGTATTTTTTCTTTCAGTTGACAAATATTTGATTTGTGGCTAAAAATAAAATAAAATCTTTTTTATTTTTCTTTAAAATTACAAAAAGGATTCTTATTATTCTTTACAAAACTAAATTAAGATAAAATTTTTAACTAATCATTTACCAAAATAAACCTCAAAATTTAGACTTTTAAATTTTAAAGTTTTAACAAAAAGTCTTAATCAGCAATTACCACAATTAGTCTTAAATAAAAGAGTCACAGCCAAAAATGATATAAATACCAAAAATCCTAACTGTCAAAAAAAGGACATTAGGTAAAATATCTTAAACTTAAAACCAGTTAAAAGAAATTTGTAGACAGAAGATGGAACATGATTTTACATTCATTTTACTCATTTCTACAACAAAAAAATTATTCCTAAAAATTGCATATCAGTTTTCATTTAAATGTTAGCAAAAACGTAATAAAATTAAGTCATTTACAGCAATAACCACAATTTTTATAATAAAATAAATGCCAAAAATTAAAATTAAACAAATTAATAAAAAAATCTTAAAAACGGGTTTTAGATTTTTTCTTCAAAAAAAGGACATTCGGCTTAATATCCTTTACTATCTTAGAACTTAAAAAAAAATTGCCAAATATATTCAAAATACATTCCTACGTTTTTAAGTAGAATTTAAGCCAAAAATCTGCAAAATTCATAAGGATACAGATCCTGCAAAAAATCTTCCTTTGACCTACAGACAACTTTTTAAATTTTAGAAGATTTTTATTTAAAACACAAAAGTATACCTTGAACTAAACTAGAACTGAACAAGAACTGAACTATAAATAAAATATAGCTAAACTAGAAGAGAACTAGATCTGAACTAGGACTTAGCTTGAAGATTCTTTAAACTTATTTCAATCCCCTAACTTATAATTATCCTTAAATATCTCCTCTTTTTTTGACATTTCACTCATCCCTTATAAAATGTCTAGTCTAGATTTTCTTTTCCCTTACAAAGTCTTAAAATATTTATGTAAAATTTGTATTAAAAAAAACTTTCTCCATACAACTTTTCTCATTTCCTCCTTTAGCAAAAATCTTCCTTAATATTTTTGCCAGCAACAAAAAAATTATTAATAAAAAAAGAAATAAGAATTTCCATAACAAACATTTCTAAACTTAACCATTAATATAGTTAATTTTATCATTTCATCTTGATAACGTTAAATATTTCATTTCGTTTTAGATTTAAACATTTTCATACTTTTGCCATTCATCCCTAAGTTATGCCATTTAGTTTGAACAAAGTTTTCTCCTTAAAGTATGCTATGCAAAATATTCAAAAACAAAAATAAGAAAAGAGTAACGTAAAGTTTTGCTGCTGCATAAAAGTATGTGTTACATTTAACAATATTTATTTCATTCGAGGCATTTGAATTATTTTTTCTTTCTTGCTTTTTAAAAAGAAAGTTTTATTATTTTTTCTACTTTTAAAAATTGAAAATGAAAAGAATTTATATAAATGCAAAATGGAAAAGTTGTAAAGCGGCATATAAAAATAAAAAGGCCTATAAGTATGTTATATTTTAAGCTTTTATATCAAGAATTGTTCTCTCTCTCTCTTAAATGGTAAATTGTTAAATAAACTAAAATTATTTCTTAGATTGTCAGAGCTATAAAATATTTCATAGCTGTAGTGTCATGAATAGAACAGAATTTTGGGTTATTAAAATGAGCTGGCAATAAAGTTAGCAATCCTTAAAGTAGGCTAATAAAAAATTTTTTTGCTCAAAATTAAAAGTAGCCATTTGCAAGTCAATAAAAACAACAACATAAAATATCATACAAAAGGACACAATAAAAATTGTTTAATGGACACTTAAAAATAGAAGCAACAATGTTCTTAATTGCATAATTAAAGGCTGCAGGAAACATAAACATTTTTATGAAAAAATATGCTCCTTAAAATATACTTTAAACAAATACTAATTTTTTCTTTATATTCATTTACTTTGAGCTTAAACGAAGTTCATTATAATTTTTAATCCCCAATCAAAGTCATAAACCCACTTGTCCACTTTCTTATCCAATAATAACATCACACAAATACTCTAAATACTTCTTCAAATATTTACTAATTCTTAACAAAAGCTCCTCTCCATTTACTCTCTTTACACCCCAAAAAAATCCTTTTCAATTACCTAAAGATTTATTTTCTTTTCAATTTCCACCAACAAATACTTCATTTTTATTATTTAAAAAAAGCGAAAATTCAATGACCCATTTTGTCCTGTAGAAGGCGGAGAAGTATAAAATATCAACTTATTTATTGGTCTTAATAAGAAAATTGTCCAATAAATTGTGTTACCAAATCCAGAAGCCAAATTTGACACGCATACATGAACACAATACACACTTTGTTACAGGAGGAAAAATAAGAAAATCAAATAAACAGAATGTGAAAATCAATAGAACAAACAAATGAAATAAGAAAAGAAGAAATGTAAACTAAAGCAGACAGGACGATTTAAGAGCTTAACAAGGAAATAAAAAAAAATAAGATTAAACAAAATTTAAGGGCACAAATTTCAAGAAAATACGTCTGAAAATTTGGGACAATTTTTAATAGAATCTGAACAAGAATGTGAACTCGAACCAGAACTAGAATCTAAACCAGGATCAGAACAAGTTCCTTTAATTTAAGCTAATAATATGTGGAATAGGAACTAGAAATAGAATTAGAATTTGGATTAGAATCTCAAATTAAATCTTAACTAGATTCTGAACAAGAATCTGAACTATATTCTACACAAGCATGTGAACCAGAATCTGAACTAGAATTCAAAATTCAATCTGAACCGGAATCTAAATGAGAATCCGAAATTTAATCTGAACTGAAATCTAAATGAGAATCCGAATTAGAGTCTGAATTAGATTCTAAACCAGAAAATGAACTAGAATATGAATTAAAATTTGAATTAGAATCTGAAATAGAATCTGAACTCAAATCTAGACTGGAAGCTGAAAAAGAATGTAAACTACAATCAGAACTAGAATCTGAACAAGAATCTGTACTAAAAACTGAAGCACAGTACGAAATGGAATAAGAATTAGAATCTAATCTAGAATTTGAATTAGATTCTGGACAAGAATCTGAACTAAAATCGTAACTAGAATCTGAACAAGAATCTGAACAAAAGTTCAAATTAAAGTCTGAACCAGAATTCGAACTAAAATCTGAACTAAATTTGAACTAAAATCTAAAATAGAACTGAATTAGAACCGAACTGTAATCTGAACTATAACTGACCTGAAACTGAATTAGAATTGACTTAAAACTGAACTAGAACTGAACAGAAACTATTTACCTTAATACAAGTCCAATCTTGCTCATCTTAAAAAAAAATCCTTAATTTTTTACTATGGAAAATTTGCTTGCGACCCTCTTTTAACTTCTTTAATATCTACTAAATTCAATATTTTATTAACAAACTGACGAGTGTATTATTTTCCATAATATATTCGTTTGTATGTGTGTTATTAGGTTAACATGGTTTAGTTATATGACGCTTACGCTTCGATGAAAATTTTCACTCAATTACGCTTTAAGACTTAATATAACGAATACATAAGAAAAAAGTAAAGGAAAGACAAAAACAAAATCACATCACAAATAAAATTAACCATAGATACAAAATTACACATTAATACACACAATCGCATATACCATACAAATACACTAACACCAATATAAAATACCTAATAAAAAGTAATAGGTGTCTGTTTTGGTATGAATGTAAGTGTAGTAGTGTGTAAAATATAGTAACTATAGGTGGCTTTATTTATTATTGATAAAAGCTACAGCTACAAATACATACGCATAATTGTTTGTAATATTATATACACACGTTTTCACCCACACAAAGCTTTTCACTCATGATGGCACAAAAGGTTGATAAACAAACAACCAAAAAAAGGTTTTTCCACTGTAACTTATTTCTTTACATCATTGTGTTTATTATGTGAAAGAAAAAAGAAACTAACACTAAAGGTAGCAAAAGAGAATATTTGTACATGTCCTTTTTTGATATGTGTCTGTGTATGTCTGTGTGAGTATATGGAATGATGTTAACTATAAAGTAAGTGGTTGTTATTGTGTGATGTTTTGATGTTAAAGTTATCAATAAATTGAAATTTTATTTGTAATTTTCTCAGTTATCCTTAACAAACACGGACATTAACAAGGGTTTTTGGTTTAAATATAAAAAATATAGAGAAAATTGAAGGACATAGAAAATTTAATATGAAAAGATGTTCTCATTTGAAAAATAATGATTTCCAAATTATGTAGTAGTTTTTTTGTTTAGATACCGATTCATTTTCTAGTTCAGTCTTTCTTACAGTTCCTAGTTTAGATTCTAGTTCAGAATATATTTCAGATTATAGTTAAGACTCCAGTTCAGATTCTTAGTCGGATTCTAACAAATGCATTAGTTTTTATTTCAGCTCAGATTCTAATTTAGATTTGCGTTCTGCTTCTACTGCAGATTCAATTTGATATTTAGAATTCAGAATCTGGTTTGGATTCTAGTTCACGTTATAGTTCAGATTCTAGTCAAGATTTTAATGAAGATTCCATTTCAAATTCCAGTTCACATTATGGCTCAAATAAAAGTCCAGTTTTTAGTTAAGATGTTCAAACAGACGTCAATTCAGCTTCTGATTAAAACTATAGTTAAGAATTTAGTTCAGATTCTAGTTAAGATTCTTGTACGGATTTAAGTTAAGATTCCAGTTTAAAATCTGGTTCAGGTTCTTGTTCAGATTATAGTTTAGATTCTTTTTAATTTTCTTACTCAGAATATGAAATGGAATCTTATTCCAGTTCAGAATACACTTCCTTCCCAGTTTCAAATTCATGTTGAAATTTCTGTTTAGAATTTGATTCGCATTCCACCCCATGTTATGGTTCAGAATCTTGTCCCAATTTTAATGCAGATTCATATTTATATTCTATTTAAACTTTTAATTTAGATTCATTCTTATACAGATGTCTCCTCTAAATCTAATTAGGATTCTAGTTCTCATTCCAGTTCAAATTATAATTTCGATATCTTTTCAAGTTTTATCTCAGATTGTTTTTCAGATCCAACTGTGGATCATTTTCTGTTCAGGTTCTAGTTCGGTTTCTAGTTCAGATCCTACTTTTGATTCAGATTCTATTTCACTTTATTGTTCAGATTTTTTTTCCAATTTTAATCTATATTATAGTTCAGATTCTAGTTCAAATTATGCTTAGTCCCTAATCCAGTTCTAATTAAGATTTTTGTTCTAGTTCTATTATTAGATGTTGTTTATCTGAACTGGATTTTTGTTCAGTTTGATGTTCAGATATTAGTTCAGAATCTAGTTCAGGTTCTGGTTTTGGGTCTGATTTAATTCTATTTTATGTTTAGTTTCTTGTTCAGATTATGGCTCAAGACCTTGTTCATGTTTAAGTTAAGATTTTAGTTCAGATTTTGGTTCACATACTAATTCAGATGTCAGATTTTTATTTTAATTAGCATTCAGGTTTTTTTTTCAGATTCTTGTTGAAATTCTAGTTATGCCTCTTATTCGGTTTCTAGCTCTAATGTGTTTCTCTCTGATCAAGTTAATCTTACATTTATGTCCTGTTCTAGGAATGGATTTCTCTCCTTTAATTTTTCCCCAAAATCCTTTAGTTGTTATTTTTAAATTAATTTTTGGTAAACAAAATATTTTTTTATTTTTTTAGTTATTTTGTGTATTAAATATGGCCACAATTTCCTATTCTTGTTGTTTTCATTATTTATCAGAGTTTATTTTTCTCTTTTTCATAATATTCTGGGAATGAGTTTTTTATTTTTGGTTTATAGCAAAAATTTTTTCAATGATTTGATATTTTTGTTATTTTTTTTTATTTTCTATATATTTTTATTTCTATGAAACATAATTTTCATGATTTCCTTTTTTTCTAGTTTAACGGATATTGTTGAGGCCTAAAGAGAATACAGTAAAAAAAAATAAATAAAGGGAAAAAATTTTATTTAAAGAAAAGAAAACAGGGAAATCAGTTGCCAATATGCTGGAAACGGAAATCGTCTAACATATGACTTGAAAAGCGGAAGTTATGATGACAGTTCATTTAAAATTTATTAAAGCTTAACTATTTGGAGGAAAATTTAAAATTTTTATTTAATTTTCGAAATGAATTGAAATGAATTGTAATGTTCTGTCCATAAGTTTTATTATCATGACAAGCTATTTATTTTACAGGCGAAAAATATTTTATTTTCAAGAAAATATTATAAATTATGGCAAATGTAATAAACTTTATGACCTTTTTTTGTTGTTAAATTAATTCAAAAGTTTTTTTTCCTCTCCTCATTGCTCGTTTTGAACAAAATTGTTCATTTTCATTAAAATGTAAAACTTTGCTAATAAAAATTGTGTTAAAAATAAAGATAAAAATTTGATGTTGTTTTAAGGGGGGCGTTTTGAAAAGGAGAAAAAAACACATAAAATCAATTTTTAAAGCCTTAATCAATTAATAGCCATAGAACAGGTGAGAATACCAAGCCCTCCATTTGTCTTGTTCCAGAAGAATGAAATAATAATAAAAATCAATTTTATTAAAACCTCTAAATGTTGTGAATAATAACAATTTCCCCCCGTCAGCAAATAAAATACAAAACCTAAAAATAGGCAACAAAATTAGCAGCCATAAAAATATAGACGCAAACCCAAACATTTAGATCTCTGTATGTGTGTATACTTGCGTGCGCTCTTGCTTTAACAGCATCACAAGTTTTCTGTTTGTAAATAAATGGCGGCCATGTAGTACAACAAAAACAAGCAATAACAACAGGCTAAAGGCTACTTTAACATTATTATTGTTATTGTTAAGGTTTAAGGCTGTTTTAAGACAAAATGGGGCAGAGTTTTAGAAGTTTTTTTTTTTTCAAAAGAAAATATCTCATAAAAAAACAACAAAATATTCTACATGCTGTTGTTGTTAGTTATGGCAGGGGTTTATTATTTTAATACCCTCCACCACCACAAGTGGTGCGGAGGGTTTACTAACTTTGTTATTCCTTGAGTAACGCTAATAAGGAATCATCTCAGATTCCATAATGTATATATTCTTGCATCAAATCAAAATTTAAGTCAATTTAGCTATGTTTGTCTATCCTTCTGTACGTCTATCTGACTATCCTTTTGTCCATCTCTATGTCTATCCTTCTGTCCGTCTGTCTGGTGCTTGCAAATCACATCACAACAATTGACACAGATCAATAAATTCGACCTGTTAATTAACTATAGTTCTGAAAAATTCCCTAGTTAAAACCAATAAAATCTGTTAAGTACATTTAAAGATATAGACCGATATCTGAACCAACCTCTAAGTTCACATGAAGTTCCTTTGTAAATTTGTCAATTTTTAATTGAAATTAGTATAATTTGCTAGTATCATTATATTTACTATTCCACATATTATTAAAATCGGTTCAGTTGGAAAAAGTTATAGCCTGTGTTATATATTTAAGAAAAACTTACGTTTTTCTTAACGTATTTACTTCATATGCAATTATGGTGAAGGATATTGAAAATTCAGCATAGCCGAATATAGCATTCTTACATGTTTTGTGTTTGTTTTTGATTTTACAACAAATATAATGTTTAAGGCCTTTGTTATTCGTGTTTGTATCTTAAGAAATAAAGCATATTTTTAGGCATTTTTTTTTTTGTTTGTAATACGAAAAAGAAATCAATTTCTTTAATAAGTGTTTTTGCTAAATATTTAATATAAATAATATATAATCAAATAACTTTAATTTTACCAATTAAAAAACTTAATTGTTTGTTTTTCCATTGCCAGCCTGGTGCTTACAATATTTGATTTTCTTTTATTATAATTCTTTAAATGAATTTTTTTATGATGTTTCCATAGTAATTTTTAATATGTTTTCTGTTTTCCAAACATAAGAAAAAATTTTTTTGAAATACTAGGGAGTCTTAAAGTCTTTGAAATGCTAAATAGAAGTTATCATTAACAAAATTTTTCCAATAATTTTCCATTATTGAATTATCTACAAAAAAATTCTCAAAGATTTATTGTCATGGTTAATAATGCTCAAAAATTATGAAATGAAATTGATAGAAAACAAACAATAATGAAAATTTTTATTAGAGTATGGGTAATTACATGTTAATAATTATTATTAATCATACGCTACTTAAGACTTAAAAACTAATTAAGTAAGTATTCTTACCGTTTTTCATTTATAACGATTTTTTTAGAAAAACCGTTAATTCATTAAACGATTTAAATTATTAACTATTAACAATTTCTTCACATACAAGACGTATAAGTAATATCTCCCATTAAAACAGATAATATTAATCATACGTCTTCTTTAATACTAAAAACTAATTAAGATGTTTTTTTTTTAATTTGTTAACAAAAGTTCATGTAATAATTTAAATCAAGATTTATTAACGGATATATTATTAAAAAATCCTTAACCTACAAAACGCATAAGTAATATTTTTAATTAAAACAATAATATTAATCATACGCATTGATAAACTTTGAACATTTATTCAATTAAATAATATTGATAAAAATATATAACAATCATTAAAATCAATAATTAACAATATATTAAATACAAATTACCCAGGAGAACAGTGGTACAAAAACGATTGTTTTGAAAATAATCTATAGAAAACTGGCATAGAAATGTTAAAAAGCTAATTTTGCCTAGAGAAAGCCATTTTCAGGGTGGGTTTTAAGAAAATTTATAATTTTATTCCTTAAGTATATTTAACTTGCGAAGAAAATGTAAACGAAATGTTGCAAAATGTCTAAAATTGATGAAAAACTGGAATTTTAAATGTTTGTTATCTTTTTGAAAATTATTGAAAAAATTCCCACCTTTCTATATAAAATGTCCAAAATGCCAATTCTTATAAAACTAATTTCAAAATTTAAATTTTTTCTTTAAAAAAGCCAGGCTGTCACTATAAAGATTCCCTGGAAGAAAATACTCTACAGGTGTTTACCCAACATATGAGAAAGAATGAAGGAACTATGCTAAAACGTTTCAAGAACCTGCTTGGACTCAAATATCTCTGAAATTAGAACAGATAACCTACACATTTGGTTCCACACTTCGTAGAGATTAACAAAGACTAAACATATTATATTTCTAATATTTCATAAAAGTTTTTATGGCGAATTGAAAAAAGAAATAAATTATCAAATATAATAAACCCGAAATGGCCTAATTTAAAAAAAAAAAAATACTCAAAACCTTCCTGACCAGCAGCAAAGGTCTGCAATTTTTAAAATCTTTTGGAAGCTATCTTAGCTTTAACCACGTCAAGTTTTATTTTAATATCAATAACGCTACAAAAGTTACAGAGTTATTTCCAAAAATAGCTCCTTTAAATCATTGTGATGCGTATGATTAATATTAACTTTCAATTATTTTTTAACAATCATACGCCCATTAAAACTATAAGCAAAAATATTATGTTTTAAGATACAAACCATAAAAATGACTATAACTTATACCACAAAAGAACTATAAACAAATCTATAAACTGGTTCATAGTCTAAACTATAGTCCCGGACCATAGACTGAAAAAGAATTTATTTGTTCATAATACTACAAATTCTTATCCATCAAGCTCCATTTAATAATCTCGAAATAACACATTAATCAGGGAGGAATACTTAACTAATTATTTTTTATTTCCAAACAAAATTACTCTTTAAAAACCCAAAACTCGCCACAATCATAAAATCTAATAACTAAACATAAAATAAACTCTTAAAACGTTACAGAAGAAAAATTTACAGCATACTTTGAGGCCTTTGTTACCTAGAAAAAGTTTTTCATATATAATTACCAAGATAATTATTTACAAGAAAAAAAGTAAAAAAATATATATAAATTAACTAACAAAATCCAGAGAAAGCAACATGTGTGTGACAATTAAATGATTATGTGAAAATTTTATGATCTAAAACTAATGTTGGTATTATAATTTGGGTAGATTTTTACATAGAAAGTTTCGAAATGAAAGGAGAAGAAAAAAAGGGGAAAATAAATTAAGATTGATTAGGGGAAAAAGATAAAGTAATTATTTTATTTACATAAGCCTAAAACCAGGCAACAGTTTCTTTGTTATATAATATGGATTATTAATTTAAATAAACTGAACGTTACTTTATAGTCGCGACAATCGGTTGCAGATTACTATACAAACTAGTTTACAGATAAGTTAATGGGCTCAACAGACTTCTTAATAATCTCGACTAAAGAATAGTTTTAGAGTCGATAATAGACTAGTTAACAGAATCAAATATGCACTAGTTTATGATTTTGACTGTATACTAGCTAACAGTATTTACTTGTAAGCAGCTTATAATGTCGACTTAAGAATATTTTATAGTCTGGAAAATAGACTAGTTTTTAATTTCGCTTAAAAACTGTAGACAAGTTTATAGTCCCGTCTATAGAAAAGCTTATAGTCTCGACTATAGACCTTCATAGTCTCGACTACAGGAAAAATTTTAAATCTTAACCTGTCTATAGACTAGTTAATATTCTCGACTATAGACTATAAAGTCTTAATAAAAGACTAAATTATAGTCTAAACTATTGATTAGTTTAAGGAATCTACTACAGGCTAGTTTATAGTCTTGGCTCTAGATTAGTCTACTTTATAGAACAGTTATAGGTACATCTAAGATTTGTTTAAAGTCTCGTTTATAGCTTTGACTAATAGCTAGTTTTTAATATCGACTATAGTTTAGTTTATAGTCTCGACGATATACTAGTTTAAAGAGTCCATTATAAACAAACGATAGATTGTTTTGAAATCTCGATCATGGACTATTTTAAGGCTTTTTTATAAAAAACCATATATGATAGTCCATTATAGCCTTAGTTAAGTCTAGTATATATCATATTATATATTGTATTCTATATCATGTTAAACAGTTTGGATTATAACTTATTTAATGCCTACACTTTTTTATTTCTATTGCATATATTATAGTCATCTGTGTGGTCCACAAGATAGCATATTTTTTGTCAATGCTATTTTCTATTAAAGCCTATTTTTGTGTAGAATATAACCTATCTTGTGGTCTAGATTACCAACAACTTTAGATTACTTTCTATTCTAGTCTTTAGCCATTTTCTTCATAAAGAGACTATAGTTTTTTATAGCCAATATTGTGGCATATTTCATGAATAGACTATAATCCATTTTACGCTTTATTACAGTATCTTTTATAGTCCATATTTAAGCCAGTTTTACTATAATCTATTTATATTCTGCATCTGAGATTTAATTGAGTTTTTTTCTTGACTACTTTTAACTTATAGTCTAGACTATAGTCTGGGTTTCTGAATACTTTATAGTCTAGTTTATTTTCCAAGTTATTTGTATGTTAGGAAAAGGAACGTTTTTAGTTTGAAAAAATGTACAAAAACAGTCATAAATGAATCTTTACAAATGACAGAAAATCTAATACTAAAGATAAAAGCAAAATGTTGCTAATGACTCTCGTTACATGATAGAGATTTGAAATCATGATAGACTATAAAGTTGGAATTTTGTAAAAAAAAGCTAAAATTTTATATAGTCATGGACATAATCAAATGACATACTTACACTTGACAGACAAACAAACAAACTAAACTAAAAGAAGAACGAATAGTTGCAAATGCCAGGACATCGAAAATGAATGACTGAGTGACTGACTGACTGGTCAAGGAAATATTTTGTAAACTCTTACAAAGACTCTAGAATATAAACTATAAACTAGGGAAAAAACAGATTTCAACACTTAAAAAAAAACCCAGTTATTTTTGTAAAAAGACTGATGCTCGTAGTAGTTTGCCACTCACAGAGATATAAATAAACAAAAATCCATACATTTGCTGTTATAGACAAAGTATGAAAGTGCATATATCTATGTGTGAGAGTGCACGTGTGTGTGTTTCTGTGTTTATAATAAAATACTATGGTCTCCAGATGCCATTGAGTGTGTAACAAAGTTATCAACAGAAATGGGAGAAAATGAAAAATAAAAGCCGAGACTCAACTGGTTCATTTTACGTGCACTTAGTTACAACAACAAACAAATATTTTTTAACACACACATGCATATCTACTCATACATATTATTAAACACAACACACAAATACACATATATGGGGTTATGTAGTTATAAAAACTAAACTTATGAACTGTTATTTACTCCCCTTAGAGGGAGTGTGATTTAGATAAAGAGAGAGTGAGAGGAAGAGCGAGATAGTGACAGGAAGTTGAAGCATAAATAGAAACAGATGTAGGACATCGTATTTATAGTATTTAACATCCGTTTTACTTCTGTTAGAATTCGTTATGTTGCAATTTAATAAAAAACGACAATATTTTTTTCTCCAACACATATAAACAAAGACATTTTCATACTGCACCCATACATATTTATACTCATAAATATTACTATCTTGTAGTATATTTCTAAGTTTATATATTTTCTTATATTCTGTGATATAATTTCTTTTAGTATTATTTTTATCCTATTTTATATTTCCTATAAATGTCTATGTGGGAAATCCTTATAAAGAAATAATAAAAAAAAACTTGTTTGTGTATGTGACTCCAAGTTTATTCTTCTTCTTTTCTATAAAGATATTTGTTAAGCAGCTTTAAATAAACATTTCTTGTTTTTTTTTCTTTAGTTCTTTTTGCTTTTATTTATTTCTAAACATAAATATTTTATGATCTTGTTTGGTTTTTGGTCCTGTTTTTATTTGTACTTTGCTCTCGATGTGTTTGAATATTTTGTATTGAATTTTTTTGAATTGAATTTATGATGTTTGTTTGCTGTTGTTGTTTTTTTCTTATTTTAGATTTCAAATGGAAAAAGAATCTAATAAAGCAATAAGATTTAATTTAAATGAAACAAATATATATCAAAGCTTTAGAACAAATTAAATTCTTTTTGGACAAAACTAAAATAATTAAAAAATTTTATAAAAAATATCTAATCTTTCTTTTTTAATAGGAAACAAAAAAAACAATTAAAAAATTTAAAAACTTATTTAAAAATAAAAATTCTATCAAATGTGATCTATATAGCCAAACGTGGACTATAGCCAACAAAACTGGTAATAAGTTTATAGTCTACACTATAGACTAGTTTATAGTCTACACTATAGACTAGTTTATAGTCTACACTATAGACTAGTTTATAGTCTACACTATAGACTAGTTTATAGTCTACACTATAGACTAGTTTATAGTCTACACTATAGACTAGTTTATAGTCTACACTATAGACTAGTTTATAGTCTACACTATAGACTAGTTTATAGTCTACACTATAGACTAGTTTATAGTCTACACTATAGACTAGTTTATAGTCTACACTATAGACTAGTTTATAGTCTACACTATAGACTAGTTTATAGTCTACACTATAGACTAGTTTATAGTCTACACTATAGACTAGTTTATAGTCCACACTATAGACTACTTTATAGTCTACACTATAGACTAGTTTATAGTCTACACTACAGTTTATTTTCCATAGTATTAACTAGTTTGTTTATAGTCTACATTTTAATATTTTTAGTTTTTGGTAAAATCTGCTTTCTAAAGTCATCAAATAACATCGTTTAAATTAATTTCATCCATTTTCATTTGCTTAAAATATTTGTTTCGTATTTATAGTTTTTTCCCATGATTTTCACAATTCCCACTCATTTTCATCATCATCATCATCGGTAGCAACAAGATTTATTATTATAATTTTGTTTTCTAAATCAAAATGTATAAATTGTTTCCTCTGTTAGCAAAATCATTTGATATTTATTACAATATTTCTGTTGAAAAATTAATATGCTCTAGATGCCACAATACGATATGATGAAATGTAGATGTCATTGGAAGAAAAAAATGGAAAAATCTACAAAAATATTTATATACTCATGTTCTTTAATCATAAACAACATGATATTGATTTCAAAAAGCAAAAATAATATATATTTTGAGTCTTAAAATAACAGAAATTTTAATTATAATGATACTTTGCTGGTTCTCCAATTTAAGTTCATTTGCTGGAGTAGATAATATTGAATTTTTAGGTGATAATTTAAAATTC
Organism: Cochliomyia hominivorax; assembly: GCA_004302925.2. Classification (NCBI taxonomy): domain Eukaryota; kingdom Metazoa; phylum Arthropoda; class Insecta; order Diptera; family Calliphoridae; genus Cochliomyia; species Cochliomyia hominivorax. Next base: position 90,041,959 of record PYHX02000495.1, read on the forward strand.
TTTAAATTAAACTTCTTTTTAAATTTTATGCACATTATTAGTTTTAATTAGAAATACTTAAAAATAAAAATAATGACTTTAAAGAAAACCAAAAAATCCTTAAAATAAATTCCAGTTTTTTTATTAAAAAAAATAACAATTTCATTATTTTAAATATTTTGTTAAACAAACTCTTTCGAAAATGTTAAATTTTTACTAATTTATGATCTAGAATATCATATATTTCATTTGTGCCTAATTTTTTTAAGCTAACATGAATATGAGGTTAGAATCCACATAAGTTCCACTTTTTAAATTTAAATTTTTTGCTTGGAAATGTATTTGTTAGATTTTCCTTTTAAGTAAACAATTAAAAATTTAAAAAACTAAAATATTTTATAGCATTTTTTTTAATTTTTAAAATAAATTTTTTATAATTTTTAATTTACTTTAAAATTAAATTCTTTTTAATATTTTGCTTAGCTTATTTTTCTCAAAATGTAAATTTTTTAATAATTTATGATCTAAAACATCATATCTTTCATTTGCATCCAATTTTGTTACACTATCATGAAAGTGAATTTAGGATCCACTTAGGTTCCACTTTTTAAATAAAGTCTGCAATTCATAATTTTTGCTTGAAAATTAATTCAGTGTGAAAAAGATATATAAATATAAAATATTTAATAATTAATTTTTAATATAAAATTCTAGAAAAACAATATTTAACAAATTTAACATTTTTACTATTTTCAATATTTTGTTAAACAAACTTTTCCAGAAAAATTTAATTTATTATAATTTAAGATCTTAATGATCTTATCTTTCATTTGCGTACAATTTTTTAATGCTAACATGAAAATAGGATCATGATCCACTTAAGTTCCACCTTTTCAATCAAGCCTAAAATTGAACATTTAAGTTTGAAAATGGAAACAATAACCTTTTTACTTAAGTAAACAATAAAAAATACAACAATTTTAGAGATACTGATGTAAAGACGAATTTCTAAGCCAATATTCTTTTTTGCCAATTTTTTAATAAAAATGTGGATGTTAATTTTTTTTAAACATATGCCAAAATCCTTACAAAACTTAAAACCATATTAGAGCAAGAATCATTCAAGGATTCAAAAGTTTTAGCATTATTATTACATAAAAATCATTTTAGCACCACTGTACATGGTACAAGAGAGAGAGAGATAGAGAATTTCAAATTCTTTTTAAAATTGTATTTAACTCTTTCTTTATTTCAATAATAAAGTAACATTTGGAGATCTTTTTTACAACTCTCCCCTGTTGCTTGCAACATTTGTCTCTCTTTAATTACTCTCTTTAAATCACAATGTTTTGCTTAATTTTGCTTCTCTCTTTTATAACTTTTTGTCCAGGGTTGTTAATAATTGTTACCATGGAATTTATCAAGGTTTTATTTTGGTTTTCTTTATAATAAATTTTATACGTTTTTTAGAATAAATTTTTAATTGAAATAAACAAATTTTAATTAAATTTTTAATAATGAAATAATTTACTTACATTTTGCCTTGATTTTTTTTTTAGAAAAATTTTAAAAATAACTCTCTTTTTCTAGGTTATGTTCCTTTTGCTGCCTTCAGTGTTGCCAGAAATTATAACTGATTTTGGTTTAATTTATTTGTTACGATTTTTTATTATTAATTGTTCCATTTTACTTAAAATATTATTTTATAAAAATTATGAATTTTTTTTAATATAAGTTAATTTTAGGAAAATTGTTTTTAATTAATAATTTAATTATAATTGTTATTATTTTTCGAAGTATTAAAATATATATTAAATTGATTTTTTTTATTAATTTGTTTTTCAAAAAGTTATTTGTTTAATTTTTTTAAATTTTATTTTCTTCAATTACTGTCTTTTTATTATAACTATTGTTTTTTATTATATTTTTTAATTGTTATTTTAAACATACAAAAAAGTTTATTTTTATTTCTTGTTTTTTAATTAATTAATTTATTTATTTTTAATTCTACTTAAATAAAAAAATTATTTTAAATGTTGTCTTTTGGGATTTAAAAAAAATGTCCTGAAAAATTAAAAAAAAAGATCTTGAATTAAATCAATTTTATTTAAAATTTTATATATTTTTTTCAAAATAAATTTATATCTTTTTTAATTAAAATAAATTCTTTCAATTTTGGTATAAAAAAAATTTGTATACCCTCCACCACAATTTCAAATCTGTCCGTCTGTCTTTCTCTTCACCTCAGACCCATAATATTTGGTAAACTTTTCTTCACTTTCTTGTATTAATTTAATTTAATTATTAAAATTTCTTAAAAAATAGATATAGATCGATATCTGAGACGACCTCCAAAATTACTTTAAAAAAATCTCAAATTAAACTTTAAAATTTGAAATAAATTTTCAATTCAAATTTATTGAAAACTGGTTTTATTATATATATTGCGAAGAATCTGCCAGAATATACGTTTCGTTATCAGCAAGAATATTTTTCTTAGAAAACTTGACTTCAATTTCCATTCTCTTTTCCTTTCATCTGAAGCAAATTATCTACCAAAGGACAAAGCTCTCCCGATACTGTTTAATGTCATTTTAAACAGTTTGAGGGCAGACCTTTGAATGCTCGGCCAAATTTTTTAGGACCAGACGGGTTTGGGCTTTTAAAACTATCGCTGGCATTTCAGTGTAAAGAGAGTTATAGTCCTATATCTGAGATAACCTAAAAATTCAAAAGGAAAATCTTTTTTCCATCAAATTTTATCAGACTTCATTGTTCTCTTTCCCTTTCTCTCTCTCTCTCTTTCTGCCCCTAATGTTGAAAATCGATAAAATCAGTTAAGAAGAAGAAAAGCTATATACAGATATCTTGGATAATATTAAAAATATAATATGTTTAATAAAACTAAAAATATAAGTAATTATCCAATTCATAATCATTTAATGAAATTTTTACAAATTTATTCAAGTTGGCACCATCTTTTCCAGAAGCGTTTCTTTAAAGACCCACAACTGGGGTCTTGGTACCTTTTTAAAAAGGTTTTATTAAATATAAAATTACTTAAATGTCATTCTATCGAAATAGGTTTTATATCGAAAATTTAAGAAATTGGTTATAAAAATCGGTCGATATAGAACTATAACTCCTAATTTTTTTTTTTAAATTTAGATGATATAAATTTAGTTGAACTCTATATCAATCTTCTCTATATGTTAACAATAATATACCTTTAAACTAAAAAAGGAAAGGTCTGTATATTATCAGTTTTAGGAGTGGGCTTTCGAACAGAAGCTTTCATACAAAGTCCTCTTTAAAGCGGGGACTAAAATGAAATAGAATATATATCTCAATGAATATATGAACATTAGAAAATATATGTAAATTTCGTGTTTCTTTTTTATCGTTTCACACTTAACAGTACCTCCCTTATAAATCTCCATTCGATATAATTGTTAGAATTTAATTCTGCAGAGATCATGACTTTGAGATCTTTTCCCGGATAAGGGTTTTTATGTCAGAACACTCATACTAAGTCCTCTTTTAGGAATACTTTAAACATAAAAATATTTCCCGGAATTTTAGAACATTTGCTGATATGAGATTTTACTTTAATGTTTTATGTATATATCCAGATCTTTATTTGCTTAAGACCTCGCATAAGACCCATTTCGAAGTGCTAAAGGGAATTTTATAGTACTTGTTATTATATTTAAGTTTTTCCTTAAGTCCATAAGGAAGGTCCTTTACCCAGGGTTTTGTACTGAAATTATTGGTACTGTTATTTGAAATAAATTTTGCTGTTAATTATGATGGCATTTTAAAGTCTTTTACCGGAATAGTGTTATATAGTGAATATTGAATAAATTTAATTTAAAATTTTTCTTTAAAATTCTTTATTTAAAAGAAAATTTTATTTATTTTATAATAATTTTTCTTTAAACAATTTATTTTTTCAATTATTTTATTGACAAAAGTTCTTTAAAGTTTTTAAGTTTTTTTTTTAATTTTATTTCAAATATTAAATTTAAAAAATTTAATTGTTATTAAATTTTTGTTATTTATTTATTTATTAATTTATTTATTTATTTATTTATTTATTTATTTATTTATTTATTTATTCTCTTTTATACTTATTTTACTTTTTTCATTTTTTCAATTGTTTATTAAAATTTTTGTTTTTGTTATAACATTTTCTTGTTTAATTTTTAATTATTATTTGTTTTTTTATTTAATTATTTTTTATTTGTTCTATTTTTTAATTGGTTTTATTTACTTTTATTTTTATTTGTTTTTTATATAAAATTTGATTTGTTTACTTCCTGCATTTTCTAACTTCATCCTTTTTATTTATTTTCTATTATTTTCTACTTGTTGCTTTTTTTCTTTGTGTTTTTTTATCAAAAATATATGTATTATTTTTTATACCAAAAAAACTTTAATTTTTGTACCATAAATATAAAGAACTGTAATTGTAGTTGTTTTAGCCGCTAAACACTACCTTTTTAAGCAACAGTCTAAATGAGTCTGTTAGAAACCGGATGTTAAAAATTTGCACCAAACACTTTTCAAGCAACAATTTGTTGTACTCTTATATTCAAGCACTTTTTCTTATTCTCTTTTTCTGACTCTTTCACTCTCTCTCTCTCTCTCTGTGCTTTTTTTTTTTCAAACCAATAAATCTTTACCCACAAATCTTTTCCTTTTTTGAAAAACACTCTTAGGACCTTTTTTTTATGAGTTCTTAGAGTTTGTAAAAGGTCCCCTCTTTATTTTTGCTAAAAAGTCCCATTAAACGTTTAAACTTAACGGGCCCACCATCCAACAATAACTGTATTAAATTCACGTGTTGCACCTGCTTTTATAGATTTTTCTTGTACAAAATATTTCCCTCAAAAAACACTACATCAAGGTAAAGGATGCTGTAAATAAAAGCTTTTCACTCTTTCTCTCTTTATCTGGCTCTCATTTCATTTCAAAAGCTCTCTTTAGTCATGATGTTAGCAAAGGCAAAAGAAAGCTTTTATAACTGTTGCTTCTGGCAAAAGGCCAAACTCATAAAAAAAAGCTCAAGGTTTTCTACCTGTTGGACTCGATAGCTTACAAGTGGCCGCCATAACGACAGGAAACTAAAACACCCCCTTTTAGCTTATGCAAATTACATTAACCTTGAATCTCTTAAATCACATGTTGCTCTAGATAACAATAATATAACAGTTATAGAATTTAAAACAATTTTCTCTTACACTCTCTCTTTTCCTTTCTTGCTCTCATTTGAAGCTAATTTTTAAATAGGCTTTTTTGTTGGTGCCTTTAAAATAAATGTGCTACTTGTTGCAAAAAATATGTAATAATTTTTTTGTTGCTGTAGCATATTCAAGACCCTTTTGTTGTTGTTGTAATTTTATTACATTGACAACTATAGCAACAACAAGAACAACACCATCAGTATATTGCTTACTACCAGTCGTTTATTTAACAGCCTTTGACGAGGCCATAGAAACCATTTGGTAGAAGAAAAGTGCACAATGTGGGGGAGAGACAGAGAAATTAATACAAGACATCGTAAACTAAAATAAAAATCAGGCTGCGTGACGTCTAGCGCATCCTTGCTTTTATAGCTTAAAAAATCTTTTTATAACCAAAAGCAACAAAGAATTTTTTATTATTATTTTTTTGTAGCTAAATGCCACAAAAACAAAGTTTTTTCTCTCTTTGTTAGACATAATATTATAATTATGACTTTAATTTGTTTTTTCTTTCTTTTGTTAAATAAAAGGAAAATTAAGAAAATATTCAGAGAAGTGATTTTTGTAGGAGTGAAAGTATTTTGGTAAAATCTCTCGTAATGTTAAAATTTTGTAGAATATAATTTTTTTTGAAAATAACTATAATTGGTGATCTCTTATTTTCTTACAAATAAAATAATTTTTTTGTGTTAATTTTTTTTCCCTAAATTTTTAACAGAAAATTTTAAATTTTATTCATAATTTTTAATCAATTTGTGTTATTTTAAGAAATAAGCAATAATAAATGATCACAAGTTATTTTATGAAATCAATGTATTCATTAGAAATTAAAAACAAAGTCCATATGTAATAATACAGTTTAATTAATAACTGAGACTATAATTACTGCAATAAAACTTAAAAAACTTTTTTAATAAAATTTTGATATTTAATAAATTTTGATTTTAATAAATAATTGATATTTTGTCCCACTGTGTTGCTTTACTATAATTATTTATTGAAATTCATTACATTAATTTTGATTATTAAATCTTCAAAAAATTACAATAAAATCGAAAATTTCTTAATAACAAAATTTTTTACTACACGACGTATGATTTATATTAATTATAAAGTAAATTTGGAAAAATGTCTATAACTTTTTTGTTTTTAAAGCTAGAAGGAAAATTTAAAATAATAATTAAAGCTTATAATTAGGGCTTTAATATAAGTAAAACAGAATAGGATTAATATGCCTTATACAGTGAAAAATTTTGGGACAAATGTAAAATCTTATTTCAAAAAAATTTCAAAACCTTTTTGAACTCTTTTATTATAAAATTAAATCCTTTTAAATTATATATTTATTTTAAAAATATTAAAATTATAATAGTAAATAATTGATTTACTTTAATTAAGATACTTTTCTTGTTAATTGTTTTTATTTTAGTTATTTTTCTGTTACTGTATTCCATTTGTCATAATTTCTCATTTTTTTTTGAGCAGGTTTTTTTAATGAAATTGTTTATTTAATTTCTTTTTATTGTTGTCGTGCTCTTGTCTTCATTTAAAAATTAATCAACCATAAATAAATACAATAACAAATTTTTAAACGTTATTATTATTGTTTTGTGGAAATATTGAATTTCTTTTTATATTTTACACTTATTTGCATAAATTTTCATCGTAAATAACAAGTGGCTGTAATTTGTGATGAGTGTGTGTATGTATGTATTAAGTATGTATTTTTTAAATAAATACCCAGTAGATAAATATTCATCTGTTATTAAATAAAATTTAAATATTTGCCAAGAAATGTTATTTAATACGGATATATTTTCTTCTTTTTCAGATTTTATACAATTATTTTAACGTTATACCAGTCCGTCAGTCAATCGTATTTAAAAAACAAAATTAATAAACAATTATAACATCAAGATTTTCATAATTTCTCTCTTACACATGCACACTTACATAAAAACATATATATACATTCCCAGCATTTACATTGAAGCAAAACAATTTTTTAATTAATTAAAAAGCCTAAAAGTATACAATATGAATTATAAGCTTATGCTGGCAACAGCTAAAAGCCATCACTATAAGTGTGAGAGAGTAAGACAAGAGTGAGAGAAAAAGAGATAAAAAACTGGGGTGTTTTAAGAGTATGTGTGTGTGGGTGTGAGAGAATGAGTGAGTGTAAGATGAAACCTTAAGAAATATATCATCGCACTATTTCCATCATCATAATCATTATTTAAGCATAATTGTAAACAATTTTGGGTCTGTTGATTTACCTGTTGTATTTATACTTCTCTTTTTTCTTCAGCAAAAATATCTTTTATTTCGGTTTTTTTTCGTTTGCCACCCTCTTTTTAGCTTCAGGAAAATTTTGCCACAATTCAAAAATAAAGAAAAAATCCAATTGATGATGGATTTCCAAAAAAAATGAAAAAGAAAACCGTCTATCCTTGACAGGTGACCAAGCAACTACAAAAGGCATTTACATTTAAATGATTGTTTACTTTTGTCATTGTAACAAAAATATGTAAATAATTAAAAAATCTTAAAATACACACACCAAAGAATTTCAAATTCAAATTAATATTTTTCTTAAATTCTGAATATATTTACAATATGTCAACAATTTAATTATTTGTAAAATACTGTAGTTTAATATAATTTACCTTATTTTGATTACAACTCAGTAAATATATTATTTTCTTTAATAATTTACTTTGTGTCAACTGAGTAAATTAATCAAAAAAATATTTAATATTTTTTTATTTTAATCTAAAAAATTTGCAAGAAAATCATCATTTTAGCAATTTTCTACATCATGTAAATTAAGTACACACAATTTTACATTATGTCAACAATGTAAATATTACTGAAAATAGTTTTAAATTAAAAATATTTAATGTTATTTCAATTATATAGTAAACAATTTTCAATTTTTTATATTTTACATTATGTCAATAATGTATTTTTACTTTACATAATGTAAAAAATAAATTTTTATTTTTTACCTTATAATAAAAATGTAAATTATATTCAAATTCCTTTCAAAGTGAAAAGTTGTAATGTTTTTAAATATTTTACATTATGTAAAAAATGTAATTTATTAATGTTTCTATGTCAACAATATACTTTATTTTACATTACGTTAAAAATGTAAATATTGTTGAAAAACCATTCAAATGGAATATCTCTCATATTTTTTCTGAATATTTTAATAAAATAATTTAAATTTCATAATTTATTTCTGTAATGTAAACAATATATTTTCGATTTTACAAAATGTCAAATATGTAATTAATCTTCAAAAGTCTATTATATTAAAATGGACATATTTAATTAGAAACTATAAAAAGAAAATAATAAAAAGAAATATTTGACTTCATACCAACAACATTTACCTTATTTTACATAATGTCAAAAATGCAAACAATGTTGAAATCAGCTTAAATACATAACAGTAATTATGATTTTGGTGTTGCAGAAAAACTGAAACTTTTACAGTCTTTAACATCAGGTCATTACAGTGAACTGTAGTCTCGACTATAGTTTATTCTACAATAAGAACTATAATTCAGTCTATTATCTGTGTTATAACGTAGTCTTGAGTTGAGTCTGAAGTTTTGACTGTATTTTTCTCTATAGTATTGACTGTTGTTTATTCTACAATTAGCATAATGATTTACTCTATAGCATCGGCTTCGGTTCTAATTCTTTTCGGTAGATCAGGAAAAGTCTTTAGTCTGGAGTATGGATTAGTCTTTTGTCTACACCATAGGCTGGAACATAGTTTAGTAAATATACTTGATTATATAGTCTTTATATTTTTCTCTAGTCAAGTCAAGAACCTGGCTATAGTTTGTTAAGGTTTTTTTCTATAGTCTTGTCTGATTTGTTCTTTAATTTCTGGTATTTCAGCTTTATTATTATAATTATTTTCTATTGAATTTCTAAACTTTACGAAACATTTCCTGAAACCCCTTCTTGAAATATCCTTAAGATAAAGTTAAGAAAACTTTTTGATTTTATTAATATCAAAAACACCTTTTTACAATTTCTAATAAAAACTTTCTATTTGTTTGCTTTAAGTCAATAGAAAATCCCAAGAAAATAAATACAAACAAGAAGAGAGGGGGCGGGTAAGAGCGTAGAAAAAACTTAAAATCCATTTAACAAATTAGTTTTCCTGTATTGTCTTCTCTCACTATAACTTAACTCCCACACACTTTTAAAAAAGAGAATCTATTCACCCCTCCTTCTTAACAATTTCTGATAACAACAAAATCATATGAATTAAGAAAAGGAAAAAAAGTTAAGAAAAACCGTTATTGACCATTTCAGGAATAAACAAGAATAAACAGCAACAAAATATGATTACAACAACAACAAAAACTACAATAAGAGCATAAAGGAAGTAAGAACTAGTTAAAAATAATAAGTTTTCTTAAACTGAGAAAAATTTTTTCTGTTCTCTTCTAGAATTTCATAGTTTGAGAAATTTTCAAGAGAACTAAACTTTTTTATTCTTAGAAAATTTTGTATTTATTTGTTGTTGTTTAAAAAAACTTTTATTATTTAGACCAAACACTTTAAGGAGATCAAAACAAATAAGTTTTAATCTTTTTAAAATGTAACAAATAAAACAACAACAACAAATTATAGGAAAAGTAAAGAGCCAAAGAAATTGTACAAATAAGAGAAAGGAAGACATAAATAAGATAATAATCAATCAAAAAGGACATTATTAAAGTAAAATAAAGTTTGTAGAATTAAATATTTATTCGAAAGTCTAGAAAGGACATCGTGTAAATTTTTAATAAAAAAGAAAATAATTTTCATTAATTAATTAAATGAACTAGAATTCAGTTCTAGAATTAGAATCTGAATTACAACTGAACCAAAATCTAAACTGGACTCTGAACCGAAATCTCAAATGGAATCTGAACTGGGATTAGAACTGAACTAGAATCTGAATATTAATCTGAACTGGAATCAGACCTAAAATAAGAACTAGAATCTGAACTAAAATTGAAACTAGAATCTAAACTAGAATCTTATCCAGGATCTTGTCTAAACTAGAACTGAACTCAAACTAAAACTGAACTATAACTCAACTAGAACTAAACTACGACTAAATTAGAATCTCTATTAAAACATCTAGAACCTTTACTAAAACTTGAAGTAGAATCTGAACTACAAACTGAACAAAAATATGAACTTAACAAGAAACTCAAGTGGAACATGAGCTAGAATCTGAACTAGAATCTAAACTAAAATCTGATCAAAAATTTTAAGTAGAATTCCAATTTAGTATCTGATCTGAACTTGTATCTAAATAAAAATATGTTTCAGAATTTGGACTTTAATCTGAACTGGAATCTGAAGTAGAACTGAACTAGAAGCAGAAAATAAATTTAAACTAGAAACTAGAATAGAATCTGAACTGGAACCTGAACAAGAATGTGAACTACAATCTGAACAATAATATGAATTAAGCTAGAAACTCAAGTACAATATGAACTATAATCTGAACCTTAATTAAAATCTAAACTAGAATCTGAATTAGAATTTAATGTAGAATTGCAATCTAGTATCTGATCTGGACTAGTATCTGAAAATTATGTTTCAGAATTTAAACTTTAATTTAAAGTAAAATTTGAACCAAAATTTTGTGTAGAATCCAAAATTAAATGTTGACTAAATAGAACTGAATTTAAAATAAGATCTGAACTCGATAAAAAATAATTAGATTAAGAATCCTAACTAGAATTTGGCCTGGAGTTTGAATAAGAATTCATTCTATAGCCTGATGACTTTATTTGTTTCATTATTTTCATAATTTCTGTTAAGTTTTTGTTGTTCGATTTTTGAATTTCGATTTTAATTTAATTTTGTGATTTTTTTTTTTGTATTTTTGCGGTCCATGTGCGTTTTAATGAAATTTTATTGTTTATTATTTTGTGTATTAATTTACTGCTATTATTGTGGCAATTTGAACTTAATTAGCGTAAAATAATATTAACATCATAACAACAACATATTATCGGTTGCCTTAGCGATATATCTATAGAATTAAAGTGATTTTATATAAAATTCCTCTTTTTTTGGGTTTTAAAATTTAAATTAAATTTTTATTTTTTAGGTTAAAATATTAAATTTCATTTTTTTTCATTTAAATTAGATAATTAATTATTTTAATAAGTCCTTTGAAATGCTATTTGATGCTCTAATACAAATCTAAGTAATTGAAGGACTTCTGAACTTAATCTCACTCATTCTATGTCACTATTTCGTATGAACTTTGGTTGACTTGTAGAATCGTATTAATGCATTTACACTGAACAGTCAAAGCCAAATGTACAGACGGCTGAAAGGACATTGTAACAGGCAGCGTAAATGCATTTTAATAAACTGTTAAAAGCTTAAATTAAGCTGATTATTTGCAGTACTTTTTTTCACTCTCAAATATATGTTTTAAACAGAAACTTTTATTAAAATTACAAATACACATTTTCATATAAATATAGTGCAAAATGTTAGTGTATGTCTGTATGTGAAAGTACCGAACGCTTGTGTTTAATAATAAACAATTATAATAGGCAGACAGACGGAAGGACAGACAGCAACTGCACGTATAGACAGTTACATGACATACAAATATATACTTGCATACAAAAACCACAACATACATAGTTATATATGTTTAGATGTGATCATAAAGGTAAATACATAGACAGAATATAAAATACAAATGAATACCACAACAAGGACTCAGGTGTTACAACCCTTTGTTCTGCATTTCTATATAAATGAAGAATACTAGAATATTGTTATAGATAATACAATAAACATTAATATATACATATACATATACATGTACATACCTAAGAATACATACACACAAACATTAATACATTTGCAGTGGCGTTTTAAAGGTTTCATATTCAAATAAATTTAATGAGAATAATTGAAAATTGGACGTCCAGTTGAACTGAAAGTTAAGTACCCTTCAGCTGGACCGAGTTTTAATATACAAAATTAGGAACTAAAGTAAACTAAACCTTAATAAAACTGGAATTGGAACTCGAATTTAAACAAAAACCCGGACTAAAGCTTGAGCTAGTATTAATACCATAATTGGAATACTTCAATCTGAAACAGAATTTGAAATAAAATCTAAACTGGAATCTATATTAGAATCTGAATCTGAAACTAAACTAGAATTTGAACCCTTATAATAAGGATCAGAAAGAGAATCTAAATTAAAATCTAAACGTGAATCTAGACTAGAATCTGAACCTGAAACTGATCGAAGATCTAAACTAGAATAGGAACTACTAAACTGGAATCTTAATTAGGATCTGAGTTAATATCTAAACTAGAATCTGAATCAATATTTAAACTGAAATTTGCACTAGAATATGAACGATAATTTATTCTTGAATCTCAACAAGAATCAGAACAGGGATCTGCTTTAGAATCTGAATCTGTACCAGAATCTTAAATAAAATTTACACTGAAATTAGAATTAGAATATGAACCGGATTCTGAGCAAATGAAATATATAGTATTGGATTATGAAATATATAGTATATATTCTGAATTACAATCCGAACTATACTAAAAAAATTCCAAAGTAGAAGCTGAATTAACATCTAAAAGTGAATCCGAATTGGAATCTGAGCAGCGAAAACTATGAACTAGAATCAGAACCAAAATTTGAATTTAACTAAAAATCTAAACTATAATATGAATTTGAATCCGAAAAATGCTCTGAATTACAGTCAAAACTAGAAAAGAATCTGTACTAGAATCTGAACCAGCATTTGAACAAGGACCTTAACTGAAATCTGAACAAAAATCGAAACTAGAATTGAAGTAGGATCTGTACTAAAATTTAAACCAAAAGGAACTAATCTAGAATATGAAATACAATCTACGCCAGACATTGAATCAGGACCTAAACTAGAATCTGAAATAGATTCTGAAAAAGAATTAATCTAAACTTGAATCTGTAAAATAATCGAACTAGAACTCAACAAAATCTGAAGTAGAATTGAAATAGTATTCGATTACAAACATTAACAAGGATATGAATAAAGATCTAAAAAAATAGGAAAAGGATCTGAAGTAGAATTTAAAGTGAAATCTAAAATAGCGTATTGAGTAACAGTCATATCATAGTCTTCAGTCTGTCCTAAAGAGTAGTATACAGTCTGACCTATAGACTATTAGACAGTATGTCCAACAGACTAGTCTTAATTCTGGAATGTAGGAAGCTAAAGTCTATCCTATAGATTGCCCTATAGACGAGCCAATAGCCTGGTCTTAAGGTTAGTCTATAGTATGGCCTTAGACTTTTCTGTATAGTTTGGCCTATAGACTTGTCTATAAAGTCTTGTCTATATACTCTGGTCTAAAAAATAGGAAAAAGGATCTGAAGTAGAATTTAAACTGAAATCTAAAATAGAATTTAATCAGGAATAAATGCACTAGAATCTTAACTAAAATTTGCACTTAAAATTGAACTAGAAATCTGAAATAAAGTTTGTACCTGGATCTGAACTAATAGATGATAAAAGTCTAAATTGAAACCAAAATGGAATCTTTACTAAAATCTGAAATATGGCCTTGATAGAATCTAAATTCAATAAAATTATTTCTAAAGTTTTTGTTTAGACTACAACAACTTAAATATCTTCTTTCAACTCTTATTATGGTGGTGTGAACAATAACAAATTATTCTACCAGGTATTAATTGTAATAGACATATATTATCTGATATTCGCTGTAAGACTAAGTGAAAGGAGGGAGTTATATCTTAATGAGACTTTATTTATTATGGAAGGCATGAAGGGAAATTAAATAAATTTATACAAATTTAATTTCTTAATAAAACAATTTCTGTATTTGAATTGCAAAAATTCCTCCATAAAATTATTCCTAAATTCAGCATAAATTTTGTGTACTATTTTTGTGAAAAAAAAACAAACTTAAAGTACATTTGGGCTTATAATATCCAAAGTCTACCTTAAGGATTATTTAACAAATAATTTCATTTATTTTTTTTTCTCATTCTTCTTTAACTCTAATCTTCCTCCACCAAAATCACCTGCATATAAATTAGCCTGCTAACGATTTAAGTACCATTTGTTATCTGTATTGAGTAAAAGAAAAGAATTATAATATAAAGGAAAACGAAAAAATGACGAAGAATTACCCTTTAAATTATAATACAATTTATTGAAATCCTTTAAGTATGCTTTACTTTATTGTTCATAGTTATAGTTAAACCTAACATAACAAAATATGCTACAAAATAATACAAAAAGAATCATTTAAATTCACATTAAAAGTACTTTTTATCTTCCTTTATTTTAAGATGTGAACACATAAAGAATTATTGGAATATAATTCCAAAATCTTTTTTTTGAAGTTTCTGCCAAAATCTTTCTTAACTATATAAATGTGTGTTAGATTCTGTTAAGTATAGAAGTGTGTTTTTCAATTATTTTAACGGGGTTTTTAAAAATTTTATCATTTCTTTAAAAACATTTAAACCAAACATCAATTTCCAAATTTAAAGAAGTTGTTAGAGGCTTTAAAATATTCCTTTTCAACTGCCAATAATCTGATTTATTGGCAGTTGAATTGATTACATAAGTCCTTTTTCATTTCTAGTTCAGATTCTGGTTTATATTCTAGTTCAAATTGTGATTCAAATATTAGTTCAGATTCTATTTTTAGTTCTGATTCTAGTTCAGAATCTTGTTCAGATTGCATTTCAGATTCTAGTTCAGATTTTAGTCCAGTTTCTCTTTCATATTCTTTTTCACATTCTCTTTCAGATTCTTGTTCAAATTCTCGTTGAGATTTTGATTTAGATTCTCATTTAAGTTTTAATATACATATTAAGGAACAAAAGTAAACTAAGCCATAATCAAAACTGGAATCGGTACTCGAATCTTAACAAAAATTTGAGCAAGACCCTTAACAAGAGAATGTAAACTGTAATTAAAATACTTCAACCTGAAACAGAATTTCAAATAATATCAAAACTAGAATCTATACAATAATCTGAACCTGAAACTTAACTAGAATTGGAACTCTTATCAGACAAATGATCTGAGAGAGAATCTTAATTAAAATCTAAACATGAATCTAGACTAGAATCTGAACTTGGAACTGAACTAAAATCTGAACAAGGGTCTAAACTAGAATAAGAACTAAGAATAGCAATTGAATTATAACCTTAACTGCAAACTACATTAGAATCTTAACCAGGATCTGAATTAAAATCTAAACTACAATTTGAATCAATATCTGAACTGAAATTTGCACTGATTTAGAATCTAAATTTCAATTTGAAATAAAGTTGAATAAGATTTGAAGTAAAATTTAACACTTGTTTAGATTCTCATTCAGTTCTATTTCAATTCCAGTTCAGTTCTAGCTCAGTTCCGGTTCATTTATAGTTCAGTTTTGGTCTTAAGATTATAGACTAGTTAAAGTCCAATCTTTATTAAGATCCCTTAAATTAAACAGTTAACAATAACAGCTTTTTCTAAATAACACAAATTTATATTACTTCCTGCTAGAAAAACCACAATTTTATAAAATTTATGAAAGACTGAAAATTCAGTCGTTTTTTCCTAATAAACTGAAATGAATGAACATGAATTTTACCAAAACAAAAAAAAAACTCAAAACTCATTGTTCAGAATCTTTATAATCAAAAAATATACTTATTGGTCATGTGAACAAAGCAAAGAAATTTTTGAATCATTTGTTAACTGAGAATCTTCTTATTTGCTCTTCATTTCTACTTTTTTTCCCCCATTTTAAATAAGAAATCTTCAATTTGCTTTTCATTATATAATTTTTTTTCTCATTTTGTTGGTTTAATACAAACCAAAAATCTATGGTAACAATGAGAAATGAAAAAACATGTGTGAGTATGAGTGAGTGACTTTATGAAGAAATAGAAAAACGAGGAAATTAAACTGTGGCATGTGATAGAAAAAAATAACACACCTACATACCAGCATACAAAGTTATGAAATGGAAATAAAGAACATAAAATGAGGTAAATGTAGAGATGATGCAAAAAGAGTAAAAGTAGATAAAATTTAAGCTTAAATTAAAGCGTATTGAGTAACAGTGATATCATAGTCTTCAGTCTGTCCTAAAGAGTAGTATACAGTCTGTCCTATAGACTATTAGACAGTATGTCCAACAGACTAGTCATAATTCTGGAATGTAGGAAGCTAAAGTCTATCCTATAGATTGCCCTATAGACGAGCCAATAGCCTGGTCTTAAGGTTAGTCTATAGTCTGGCCTTAGACTTTTCTGTATAGTTTGGCCTATAGACTTGTCTATATAGTCTTGCGTATACTCTTGTCTATATAATCTGGTCTACATACTAGAATTGTTTTTCTTCTTGTCTATTTAGTGTGGCCTATAGACTTTTCTATATAGTTTAACTTATACTTTGGTCTTTAGACAAGACTTGTTTTTAGTCTGATCTGTGGACTAGTATATAGTCTGGGCTATAGACTTGTTTAAAGTCTGGCCTAATAGTCTGGCCTTTAGACTTATTTAAAGTTTTGCCTACCAACAAGTCTGGTATATCGACTAATCTATAAAATGGTCTATTTTCGAACCTATAAACTGGTCTGTAGTCTGGCCTTTAGACAAGTCTATAGTCTGTCCTTTAAACTAGTGTATAATCTGTCTATAGACTAGTTTTATAGGCTTATCTCTAGTGAAGAGTATGATCTAAAATCAAGTGAATAATCCGATTTCTTAATTTGATCCTTCTCTGTTTTTTTATCTGCATTAAATTGTGTACCTTAGATTTCCATGTATTTATATTTTTATCTTTAATTTGTGGATTTTTTTGTTAGTATTATTGGTACCAGGATTCTTTTGTTTATGTCATATTTTGAAATAAAATTACGAAACAAAAATTATTTTTCCTAATAACAAAACAAACATTTGGACAAATATGAATATAATAGATTCCTACATATGTTCATCATACTGTCTGCCATTTTTACACAGAATTATTCCAATAAATAAACAAAAAAAAAACTGTAACACAGCCTCGTATATATATTTGCTGCAACCAATACCCTCTTGCATCATCCTAAAATCAGACAACATAAATAGTCGTTGATATACCCAACAAGCTTAAGTAAGTGGTGCTTTAATATGTGCAAGAAAATTGTGTTAGTAGTAGTGGAAGTAGTGAGTAGTCAAATAAAGTACATGTATTATTAGCAGTCAAAATGTACTTTTAACCTTAGCAACCAACCATATACCAGACAGACAATAAACTTTCAAAATCGAAAACTATGGCAACACCTGCACACGTATTATAGACTTAAAAGGTAAATGGAACGATGGAAAAGTACTCACCAAAAGAAAAATGAAAATAAAATGTAATTTATATGAGTTTTGTTAAGTGAACTCTGGTTTCAGAGTGATTTTAGAGAAGCAGGGGGGGGCGGGTGAGGGTAGGAAAATTTCTTTAGTAATTAATATCAATCATACGCCTTCAATTATCAAATGATTTTGTGGCAAATATTTTGTTTAAGAACTTCACAATTAATAATATTTACAAATCTTTTGTAAACAGTTTTTAAGAATTTTAAAATTTTATTTTTTTTACCAACAAACAAACAATAACATTATTATAATCATTATTCTATTAAGCTTTTTGCTAAATCATTTCATTGATATAATTATAAAATTGAAATCATTATTTCCATTAAACTAATTTCAAATTCAGTTCTTTAACATTCATTGCGGACTTAAAATGAGAAGCAGGAAAAGATGGTTACGCTTTGTGAAACTAAGATTTTAAATCTATTCATATAACCAACACGCTATTCAGTCTGTCTGTCTGTCTGTCTGTCTGTCTGTCTGTCTGTCAGTCAGCCCATCATCCATCCATCAATTCTTTTGTATTTACTTCCTCCTTCTCCAGTCTGTCTTTGCCAACCCCCATTTCATTTGAATGTTGTCATGCAAAGTGGTAAGAGTAACAACAAATCTTTAAGATTGTGTTAACAATCAACAATCATTAATTTTAATGTCATTAATTTAATTATTTTTTTACTCTGCACCACACTACAAGTTGCGAAGGGGGTGTATTAACTTTGTCATACCGTGTGTAACGCTAAGAAAGAATCAGCTAAGGCCCCATAATGTATATATATTCCTGCATCAAATCAAAATCTGAGTAGATTTAGCTATATTTATCTGTCCCCTCTGTCAGTCCTTCTGTACGTCTGTATGTCCTTCTGTCCGTCTGTCCGTATATCCGTCTGTCTATTCTTTTGTCTGTCCGTCCGTCTGCCTGTTTATTTGTTTATCCTTTTATCTATCTGATGTTATTCTGATTATTTGTTGTAGTTCTCAGAAGTTTCTAATCTAAAACCAGCAAAATCGGTTCAGTATGTTAAGAGACATAGACCGATATCTAAGACAATTTGGCATAGCGGCATATCATTCATACTTACTTGTTATAATTCAAAAGAAAAAATACAATATTTATCTCTCTTTTACTCTCTTTTATTCAAAATGAGAAGAAGAAACAAAATAGATATTGTGATTTAATGAACAATTTTCTTTTATTCTTCATGCCTCCTGATAATACCAAGGAAACGACTAAACATTTTAGTTATTCCACCTCTACTCTGGTCAACTAAGTGCGATTTATGCTAAAAAACCTCGAAAATAATATTAAAAAATATTGTTAATTTTCAGCGTCTAAAAATAAAAATAACTATTTTAATTAACCAAAAAAAATAAAGCATAATTACAGGATTTTAATTTCCTTTTTGTTAAAACTTTTAATATTTATTATTTCATTTTTTCATAAATATTTTTTTAATATTTTAAAAATATTTCCTTTTTAAAAAATATAAATTTTAAAAGAGCGCGAAATTCTATTTTCCTTTTTTCCATTGTTTTGAAATTGAAATATTTCTTTTCTTTTTTTGCTTTTATAAAGAATTTTCTATTGGCAATTTTCCAAAAGACCCCCCAAAAAATAAAAAATACGACATCAACTTTAAGGTAAAATAGCAAAAATAACATATAGATAACAGCATGTGATGTGACACAGTTGTCTGCATCTACAAAAGGGAGTTATTATACTTTCATATAGCTCGCACACTCACATATATAAGTAAATCAATTTCAAACTTGTTGCCATGCAGGGATGGAAGTCTGTAAATATTTTTGAAATAATAAAGGAAAATTGTAAGAGAGAAATTTTATGTCGTGCAATCTGAACAAATCATCTAATTGTAGATCAGATTATAAACTTAACATAGACATAGATGCTCCAGCATTGCTATAAACCATAGACCTCACAACTGGCAGCTCTACCTTAGGCTAAAGAACTTTCTATATAATAACAAGCAATAGATAATAAATAGAACACTAAATTAACCCTAAATTCGACTATAATTAGTTTTGAGGTTGAGTACATTCTGAGCCAGAATTCTAACTAGAATGAATCAAGCGAGCTTTGAATTAGAAATACACTTAAATTTGAATTAAAATTTCAATGAATATCCTAAAGGAAATCTGAACTATCATATGAACAAAAATGTTTAATCTGAACTAGAATTTAAAGCAAACATAGGAACAGAAATTAACTGAAATATACACTCAAATCTGAACCAGTAAAAATTCGAGTTCTAGTCTGGATGATAATGTGTGAAAAATTCTGAATTACAATCACTAGGTTAAGAAAAGTATCTGAATAAGAAACTTAAAAGGAATTTAAAATTTAATCTAAATTGGAACCTGATCCGGAATTTGAACTAGAATGTGATCTTAAATCATAAGCAAATCTCTTGCTTAAATCTGAACAAAAATTTAGCTAAAATCTGAACTAGAATCTGGATTCGAATGAATATCTGAACTAAAATCTAGACTAAAAATTGAAATTGGTTTGGAATTGTACCGGAATTTGATTTGAACCAGAATCTTACTTAAACCCGAGACAAAATACGAACCAAAATCGAATGTTTTATGTATTATATAATTTGAACTTGAATTAAACTCGAAAATAACAAGAACTAACATGAAGGAAAAACAGCAGGATCAAGTAGTTTAACCAAAACTAACATCAAGAGAGAAAGTTACTTTTTAATCTAAACTAAAAATTTAACCAGAATTAAAATTCAAACTTGAACCTAAATCGAAAGTAATCTCTGACTAAAACTATGATTTTAACCGGAACTAAATTTTAACCGGAAATCGAAGTCTAACTATGATATAGAAAAGAACTAGATTTTAAATTGGAAAATATTAAGAGGAAATACTAACATCAAAAGAAAAAAAGAGGAAATACATTCTTAAACGGAAATTTAATTTTAACCGGAATTAGAAGCTTAACCGGATAAGAAAATTTCACCGAATCCAACATCAAAATAAAAAATTTAATTTTAATCGGAACTAAAAATTTAACCGGAAATAGACTTTAAAACAGTATATAAGCGGAACTTAAATTTAAATCGGAAGTAATCTCTGACAGGAAATAGAATTTTAACCAGATCTTAAAATTTTAACAGGAAATGCAACTTGATTAATTTCTAAACTGGAAACTGAATTTAGATGTTTAATTTATAAACGAAACTAGAATTTTAACTGGAATGTAATTTTAACCGGAAGTTATTTAAACCGGGACTATGCTTCAAAACGGAAGTATTCTCACACCGGAACTTGAATTTTAAACGTCACTTAAATGCAAATGAATTATAAGCCGGAACTGAACTGTGATTAAAACGGAACTAGAATTTATACCGGAAATAATCTTTGACCAGAACTAGAATTCTAACCGGAACAAAAATTAAAACGGAAATGAAATATAAACCGGAACTAGATTCTTGATCAAAATTGAATATTAATTAAAACTGTTGTGAAGAATTGTGAACTAGAATCGGAAGTGGAATTAAGTAAACATTATTCCTAAAAAATATAGTTAAATATGATTTTCCATTTAAATTTATCTGAGCCAGATCAAGACAAGAATTTGTGATAAAGTCTTATTTTGGATCTGGCCTGGAGTCTAAACATGAATCTGAACTAAAATCATAATAAAAATCTATTATAAAATCTGATCAAGAGACAAAATCTGAACAAGTTGCTCAAATCTAACTGGTCTTTAACTTGAAGAAGACCTGAACCTAAAACAGAATCTGGGTTATAATCTGTAGTAATTTTAAGGCTGTTAGTTCTTTTCCTATTCAATATCAAAATTTTGAGCTCTGAATATCCCTTGTCTGAAATGTGAGATTAGAAAACGTGCTGTTTATATTTTAAAGCGAAGAAAACATGTCAAGAAAAAAATGTCTTCTTTTGTTATAGAGAAAAGAAGAAAAACACATTTATCTAGTGCTCCAGTTTAACAAAGTAAAGTGGTTGATTGTATGGGTTTATCATGCTTGTGAGCACTTGTTGTTATTTTTTCTCTTTGTGTCTGTGTCTGTTGCTGTATTTGTGTTGTTGTTGCTTTATTATAGTGTCGTCTTGTTAACAATCATTTGCCATTATATAGTTTTTTTATCAACGTTTGTTCTCTCTCTCTTTTATTTATCATTTTATACTCTGTACTAAAAAAGCAGCATGTGTTAACATTTATTTCTTCGTTTTCCATATATTTTGTTATTATTTTGTGATGTGATGATTATAATTTTGTTGTTGTTATTATCTAAGTTATTGTTGTTGTTGCGGTAAACGCCTGAAGTTGTTATTCAATGTAGTTGAAAGAAAAATTCTTATTTTTGCTGTTGTTGTTGATGTTGTTAACGTTTGTCTGACTTATTTGACAAAAAGGTGAAACACAAAATTTTATTTAATTTTTTTTTAACTTTAAATTATTTTTATTATTTTTAAGGTTTAAAAGAGTCAATTTGAAAATAAATCATAATAAATCCTTTAACTTCAGATACGTGAAAGTAAAGAATAAAAAATGTAGCATATCTTTAAGGGTTATTTGCTGTTAAATTTATTTAATATGACAAAGATTTGCAATGATATTTTAATAGAGTTTGAACACTTTCAAAAATAAAATTAAAGTGCAAAATGTGTTCAGAGTTGAATTAGAGAGTTTAAGTGTTTCTATATTTTGATGAAATAATTTTGGAGTTAATTTTTTTATGTCTTCGTTTTGAGGTTGGAATATAATAATTTATGTATTTTTTCCAAGAACATGTCACATGAGTTAATATTGTTGTCTGACATCAAATCAAATACATTTATTTTATATTTAGCCTGATTTAATTTAAGCTCATTAAAGACTTAAAGAAATTAAAAATACTGTCTTAATACAAATATCGTGTAGAAACATTTTCTCCATTTAGCTTCATTGTGAAAAAGAAACTATAAAATAATTCACATCAAATTTAAAACATCACAATATTATACAACTTGAGTTGAAAAAAAGCAGTGGCACAAATGAGCCACTAAAATTTCTTAAACACAACACTCATATTTGAGGTTACGTTGAAAATTTTTCTTAATATTGCTTATTATTAGTTAATTCAAATGGTTTTTGATTTTTAATGTTATAAATAAACACACGCTATTAAAAATGCTCTTAAATTCCAAAATTGAAGTTTGAGGTTAGGTTGAAAAAAATCCAAAATAACACATATTAAGGAAAAATTTAAACTGTAGATGATTTATCTTCTTATAAAAAATTAATGCTACAAAAACTGCATCCCCAACACATAAATTAAGAGATTTAAAATTGAGGTTAGATGCAAAAAGTTTAATTTAACACGAAAACTTGAATAAAATGAAAACAGAATATTTTCCTTTGGCTCTAGTTTAGCTGTTAAATGCAATTTTAGAATTTCATATTAAAAATCGATTTTTGGTGGAGATTTAAGGTTTAAAATTTAAATTTTGAGGTTAAGGTGAATAAATCTTTTATTATAAATTTTATTTCACAAATTAAAACTGTAGTTTTTTTCATATTTATTGAGGGTTAAATACTGTAAGAAATTTATTTCTAATACTTAAATTTCTAGAACTAAGTTTGAGGTTAGGTTGAACGAAATTTGCATTTTTCAATATTTTTGAAAAAAGTTAATTGTGGTTTATTTTTGGTGATTGTATTTATATTTATTTCAAGTTAAAAAATATTTTTAACTTAAATTTCATAATGATTTTCTTATTTTTATATTTTTATCATTTTTGGGAATTATGCTTTTTATATTTTTTGGTTCAATTTTGTGATTTTTGAAAAGGGGTGATTGTGTGTATATATATTTCCATTGTGGAAAGTATTTTAGTAAACATATCGATTTGCGGTTTCATGTTCATAGATTAAATTAAATTTACCTTAAATTTGTGTCTTTTGTTAAG
The DNA here is from genome assembly GCA_004302925.2 of Cochliomyia hominivorax. Taxonomy (NCBI): domain Eukaryota; kingdom Metazoa; phylum Arthropoda; class Insecta; order Diptera; family Calliphoridae; genus Cochliomyia; species Cochliomyia hominivorax. The sequence continues at coordinate 90,065,575 of PYHX02000495.1, forward strand.
ATTAAAAAGAAAAAAGTAATTTTTGGTTTTGAAGATAAAAAGGAGGTTTAAAAAGCATTTGACAAAAGAGTTAAAATCACAAATTATAAAGATCTTTAAGATCTAGAACATAGGGAATTGTTGCCCTAAGTTCTTGTGTTACCTTGTAATTTAAATTTCTCCTAACAACAACATTTTCAATCTGTTTCACTTTATTTGCAGCATATAAAAAGGGGGAAAATAAATCTTTTAAAAAATGGAAAAAATAATAGAAATTTCAAAAATAAAAACAGAAAAAAAATATATATTTGTTCAGTATCAACAGCAACAGTTGGAAACAACAGAATCCTTTGTATTCAGCCTTAGCATCCCTCCCTCATGGCTTTTGTTTATGTGTATGTGTGTGAGAGAGTAAAAAAATTTATTGTTAATTTAACTAGGCGCTGACGATACACCTTGTTTGTTTTCTAACTGAATTTGTATGTGTGAATGTAATATAACAGTCAATTCTTCCAACTGTCTCTCTGTATGTGTGTATGTGTGGGAAGAAGTCCTTAAAGAGAAATGCACAAGAAATTAAATTACATTTGAGACTATTTAAATTCAACAGAGCATAAACGACTGCACACATTTACAACTGATATACTACCACACACACATACACACACATTAAACGGAAAAAAAACAAAGAGAGTGAGAGGGAGAAAGAGCAAACAAGGCAAAGAGATCATCATCATCATAGAGTATAAAAAGAAATTTTCCGCTTTTTAAAGTGCTAAAGAAAACTGTCAAGAGAAAGGAGTTTGTGTTTGAATGGTTTTAAAATGGTTTCACTGATAATATTAACACACACACACACAGACTAACATATAATGAAGTAGTTATTTGTAGATAAAATATACAAATCATTCATTTGTATTCCAAGAAAATGAAAATAACAGCAAATGAAATAGATTTTATAGAAATCATTCCTTAAGTAGAACAAAATAGAAATGTCAAATAAGTGATAAAATCACATAAGAGAAAACGTTGTGAAATTAGGTAGAAACAGAATCTCAACTGAAATACAAAAAATCTTAACTACATCTTGAATTAAACTTTGAACCGGAAACAGAACAAGAATCGAATATATGGCAGAATCTGAACTTTAATCTTGAATGGATTACGAATACGAATGTAAATTACAATCTGAACAAGATTTCGAACTAAACTGCAAAGTTGAATCTGAATTACATTTTGACCTTTAACCCGAATTAGCATCTAAATTAGTATATTGTCCTGATTAAGTTTCGAAATCTAATTAAGAAACTGTTCAGGATTCTAATAAGGAATCTGCACTGAAATCGAAACAGGAAACTGCAATAGAATTTGTACTATATTCTGAATTAGAATTCGATCTGGAAACTGTTCAATTAACTGTTGCAGGAAAAGAATAAGAATCATCACAATAATCTAAGTGGAATCTGAATTGAACTAAAATCTCAATTATATCTCATTAGAATCTGAATTAGTAACTGAACTAAAATCTCCCCTGAAATCTAAACTAGATTCTCATATGAAATATACCTTTAAATATGATCTAGAATCTGAAGCAGATTTTGAAGAGAAATTTGAACTAGAACTTGAATTAGATTCTAAACTCAAATTTAAATTTATATCTGATTTAAACTGTGAGTTAGAATCTGAATTCCTAAATTAAAATCTGAACTAGAATCTGTTCAAGAATCAATTTAGGAAACTAGAATCTGAATAAAAATCATGAAATGAAATCAATTCAGAAATCTGAACTGGAACCAATTTGGAAATTTGGACTGAATTCCTGAATTATAATCTGAACTAGAATCTGTGCAAAAATCAATATAGGAAACTAAAATCTGATCAAAAATCATGAAATGGAATCAATTCAGAAATCTGAACTGGAACCAATTTGGAAATTTGGACTGAAATCAGGACAAAAACTAAAATGGAATCTGAAATTGAATCTCAACCAGAATCTGAACTAAAATCTAAGCACCAAACTCGAATCTAAACAAGAATTTGAACAAGAATCTTATCTAGAATTCTGAACTAAAATCTGATCTGAAGTCATTTCAGGAAACAGATGTAGTATCCGATTTTGAATAGGAACAAGAATGGAGTCTAATCTATGATCTGAACAAGAATGTGGACTATAGTCTGAAACCGAATTATAATCTAATTATTAAATTGATACTAGAATATGAACAAGAATAGGAATTTGAGGTATGAATTAGGATCTGAATTAAATGAACTCTAAAATAGAATCTGAACTGCAATCAGAATTGGAACAGGATTTAGAATCTGAACTAAATTTTCAACTAGAATTAGTCTCAGAATATGATGCATAATCTGAATTGAAATTTAAACGAATTTTAAGTAGAATTTCAACTAAAAATTGAACTGGTTTCAAAACGAAGATCTGATAGGAATTTAAACTGGAGTCTAAATTAAAATTTTAACCAGAACATGAACTAGAATCTAAACAAAAATTGTAAATAAAATCTACATCAAAATCTAAAATCTCAAATGGAATTCGAACTGGAATCTGATACAAAAAACTGAATCATACTAAAAGCTGAGATCGGAAATCGAATCTGAACTAGTTTTGAGCCAAAAACTGAATTAAAATCTAAACCAAAAGAATTAAAACTGGAATCCAAAAAAAAGCTTTAACTAGTATGAACCAATTTTTAAGAAATACAGTCTCTATAGCAAAACTTTAAACTGCCTTAACTTTGATATCACTTTTCATTTCCTCTTTAAATTTTCTCCATTTTATCTTATTTTGGTCTCTAATATTTATTCCATAAAAGTAACAAATTAAGTAGAATAAAAAGTTTTAATCTCACTTTTTTTTATATTTCTGTTTCTGTTTTTCCTCAAGAAATTCTATAACACTTTTTTTTCTTTTTTTGTTTTTGCCTCGGCACAACACATCTGTCCATTTTCTTGGCTCCATTTCCCACTCTAAATGCCAGTTAACATCATTGCCATTTGTGGACCCATAAACTGTTTGTTCAGACATTTTAAGATGAAATATTAAAAGGCAACAAAGATTGCACATAATTAACCGTCGTTTATACGTCATGTTTTATTACTTCATTTAAACTTTGCTTTTGTGTTACTTTAAATTAATTTTGCGCTGTTTGCTTCTACTTGTTCGTAGAAGTTTTTCTTACGTTTTCTCCTCTTTTCTTTATCGTTGTTATGTTATACTTGCAAGTTGTTTGTTTATAACAATGTTAACTTTAACAATGATATACCAATACATATACATATACATACAGTTATATAGCGAATCATATGCCTTTACAAAATACCAACACGTTTTATTTTTTTTCTTCTGGAAAAAATAAAAACACCTTCACTTAAGACAACTTTAATACGCCAAGAAGTATGCTATAACTACTTACTATACAAACATTTTAGTAAAAAAGTGTAGCTGTGGATGTAAACGGAAAAGAGTGAAATTTAAAAAAAAAGTAATGGATATAGAAGAATGAAAAAGAGAACAGAAATACTTAGTTTTAGCTTGGATTTAATATCAGATGTTTAAGCTTAAGACCCGGTCTCAGCTTTTCTATTCAATGATACATTAAGAATCAGCTTTTAATTGAGATTTGAATGCAGTTTCATTTTCAAAATTCGAATTCATTTAGATTTTTACTTAATTCAGATTTTAAATCCGATATCAATTCAGATTTCATTAAGACTTTAATTCCCACTCCAGTTCTGATTCTAATTCCGAGCTTAAATCTAACTGAGATATGAACTCTGGTTCTGCTCCAAATTCGAACTCGGAGTATATTTGAAATCCATTTCGATTTCATATTCTAATTCAGATTTCAATTCCGATTTAATTCAGTTTATAGTTCAGGTCCGAACTCTGATTCTGGTAAATTCTTAGTTCAAATTCTAGTTCAAATTAAATTTCAGATTCTACTAAATTTTCAAGTTCTGATTTCAGCTCTTAAATCAGATTCTAGTTCAGATTATTGTACACATTTCATAGTCTTATTCAGATTTTAGTTTATTCTAAAACCACTATAGTTCAGATTGTTATTCAGTTTCAGATTTCAATTCAAATTTTAGCTATAATTCTAGTTCAGATTCTAGTTTTGTTTCTAATTCAGCTTTTAGTTCGGATTCTAGTTTAGAATCTATTGCGGCCTACTTTTTAGGGTTTCTAGTTATTATATCGGTTCAGTTCGATTCGAAATAATATTCCTGCTCAGGGTCTATTTCCGGTTCTATGTGAAGATCTTTTTCGGATTAAAGTTAATATAGTTCAGACTCTAAAACAAATTAATGTTCAGACTCCCGCTTAGATTCCTTTTTATATTTTTTTGAAATTCTTGATTCGATTTTTGTTAAAGATTTGATTAGAAATTTAAGTTAAGATTCCAGTTCATATTCTAGTTCAGGCTCTATTCAATTTCAGATTCTAATTCAATTTCTGGATCAGATTTAAGTTCAGATTCTAGTTTAAATTCTAATTAATATTCTATTTCAGATTCTAGATCCGATTGTACTTAAGATTCTAATTCAGATAAGGAATCATATTTAGTTTAGACTCTAATTTAGATATCAGATCATATTTGAGTTCAGATGCAAAATCAGGTTTCTTATTAAGATTAAATTCTAGTTTGGATTCTAAATCAGAATCTAATTCAACTTCTGCTGCCAATTCAGACTCCTGTTAAGATTTATCTTTTCATTCTTATTCAGTTTCCTGTTCACACTCCAGTTCAGGTTTTAGTTCAGATTCGAAGTCAGGAACTTGTTTAGATTCTCCTTATTCAAATTTTAGTTCAGATTCCAATTCAACTTTTAATACCAATTCAGGCTCTTGTTAAGATTCATCTTTTCATCCTAATTCAGTTTCTAATTCAGATTCTACTTCATTTTTATATATTAACTTTTGATTTTTTCACATTAAATAATTTCCCTCCGTTTTCATTTATCTCTTAAATTTATTTCTTTTCAATTTATTTTCCCCCTCAAAAAAAGAAAAATCAATTTTATTTAATATTCATATATTTATTACACCCCTGACGTTTTATGAATCATAAACTTATTAAAATCGTTGTTGTTTTTGTTGTGGTTGCTCTCTTATCATAACAAAATATCATGTTTATTTAAGAAAATTGATTTTAACATGAGTTTGACTTTTACTTAAATTCTAAAAATATAACACGAGAGAAGCACAAATTGAAGCAAAATAACAATCTTGTTAATAACTTTCTTTTTACAAAATTGTTGATGAAATCTTAACAAACATTTTATTATAAAAATCATTAATTTTATAATGAAACAAACAATAAATATCACATAAAAAGGAAATGGCACAGAAACACACATGGAAATAAAAACAAAATACATGTAAGAATGTTTAGCTATAACGAATCTTCAATACCCTCTGCCACAAGTACATGTTATGTTTCGTATATACAAACTTACACATACACTCACAGACGTTTTCTTCTGAACCGATTTTGATAATATTTGTAACGGTAACTAATTTTATATAACTTAATTTTATAGCAAAATTTCATTCAAATGTTCTTCGTTTGAATTTACAAGTTTTCTCAGATATCGGTCTATATCTTATAATATACTAAACTGATTTTGCTGCTATAACAAAGGAAATTATTCAGGGTTGTAGCGAATACTGAAGCCTAATTTAATCGATCATTGTTAATTATTGTGGATGTGAGCGTGCTAATAACAGGCAGACGGACAGACGGACAGACAGACGGACAGACAGACGGACAGACAGACGGACAGACAGACGAACAGACAAACTGACGGCCAGACAGACATATGGACATAACGAAATCGACTCAGATTTTGATTTGATGCAAGAATGTATAGACATTATATATTCCGAGATGATTCCTTCTTAGCATTACAAACGGAAGGACAAAATTAATATACCCCCTTAATTACTTGTGGTGGTGAAGGGTATAAAAAGAAGTAGAAGAAGAAAATTCTAGGTAAGAGAAACCAATAGGAAATGGGGTGAAATTTTAGGAGTTAAATCCCATTATGAAGTCTTTTTCTCTAATGGGGGTTTGTTTATTTACACACATGTGTGAGTTTTTAAAATTACACACACACACACTTTTATTTAATAAAAAAAAAACAAAATCATTTATGAAACTTGGTTACACCTACTTATACATACACTTACATACTCAGTACGAGCAAAAAAAGTCTGCTAAAAAGAAACTTTTTCTTTTTCTTTTTCTTTTTTGTTTTTGTTTTCTTCCAGCAACTCATGGCAACTTTTCCTCTCCCCCTTTTGCTCTCATTCATATTCCTAGAGCCAGAACAACAACTTAACGGTTTTTAATGTCATTTTTTTTTAACACACTTACACATTCACATATAACCATAAAAACTAAATGATGTGGTTTTGTATTATTTGTTACTCAATACATATATATATATATATATATATATATATATATATATATATATATATATATATATATATATATATATATATATATATATATATATATATATATATATATATATATATATATATATATATATATATATATATAAATTATTGTATGTGTGTGTGTGTATGTACGTATATGTTGTATTGATTTCCCTTTTGTATTTTGTTGACGATAAAATGTTTGTTGCATAAACAGGAAATTACTTTATTTGAATACAAATTTGACATTGTGTGCATGTGTGTGCGCCTGAAGGATTTTACCAAAGAAGGGGAAAACATTCTCTATTTTATTTAAATACTTTTCTTCTATAACAGAAGTTTCTTTCTTACTTTCAATAGAAAAAACGTTTAAAAAAAATGCTGTTTTAAAGAAATTCCCAAAATTTAAGTCCAAAGTTCTTTAACCTTTTAAAACAAATTCTGTCTGAGTGTTTGTTATTTTATCATAATTAATTAATTTGTCTTAATTCTTAATTTTATTATTTTTGGAAATTTTTTTCTTGTAATTTTGTTCTTAAAGAAAACAAACCCTTTTCCTTGATGAGCTTAAGGAATTTTTTAACAGCTTTTTTTAAAAAGGATAAAATGAAAAGGAGAAGGTTTTTTTACATAAAAGGCTTAATGACTTACAAAATGTTTTTAAATAAGAAGCGACGAGACAACTGTAAATAATTTATTATTATTTTTTCTATATCATTCGAATCCGAATTTTAAACTTAACAAGGATCCAAACAATAATCAAAACTTAAATTTAAAAAACCAACAAAACTACAATGTGGATCAGAGTTAAAATAAGAACTTCAGCTTGAACTTAGGTGTCTAGAATCTGAAATATAGTCTGAACTAGACTTAAAATCAGAATCAGACTTTAAATTGGAATAGAACGAACTAGTAGCTAAATAAGACTCGGAATTGGTATCTGGAAATAGATTTGATATAGAAAATTAATTAGAACCTGAATTTGAATCTAATAAAACCTGAATCAGAAACTGAGCTGAAATCTAAAGCAGAATCTGAACTAGAAACCAAACCAAAATCTAAGATTTAATCAAAATCTGAAACTGAACCAAATCATGAACTAGAATCTAAATTAGATTCATAAAAAAAAACTGACCGAAAACTGAATGACAATCTGAGCTGGAAGCTGAGCTGAAATCCTAACTGCAATATGATTTCGAATCTGATCTAAAATCTGGACCAGTATATGTATTAGAGTTTGAAATAGACTGAAAAGAAGTCGAAGAAAAGAAGAAGTTTAATATGACTTAAATCTGAAAGAGAGTTAAAAAAGGATCTAAACTATAATCTGATTTAGAATTTGAACCAGAATCTAAATTCGAACTTAAACTAAAATCTAAATGTGGCTTGGAATTTGAAGTGAAATCAGAATCGAAATAAGAATGAACTGGATTCTGAACTGCAAACTGAACCACATTCTGTATTAGAATCTGAACTAAAATCTGAACCAGAATTTGAACCACAATATGAACTAAAATCTGAACTGGAATCTACTCTATGATTAAAAAGTCGATCAAGAATCAGAATCTTAACTAGAATTTAAGCTTGAATCTGAACCAGAATGAGAATTATAATCTCAACTGGAATTAGAATCATAAACTGGAATCGTAATTAGAATCTGAATTAAAATCGTAATCATAATATTAACTAGAATTATTCTGAATTGGAATCTAAACAAGAGATTTACATAGAATCTGATTTAGATCTCATACACAACCTGAATACGAGTATAAAATAGAATAAGATATATAATCATATAGTTATGGATCTGATCGAGAATAAGAGCTAAAATTTTAACCATAAAATGAATTAGAATTTAAACTTAAAACCGGCTTTTCATATGAGTCAAAATCTAAATAAGAATCTGAATTATAAGCTGAACTAAAATTTTAGCCAGAATCTGATCCAGAATTGCAATTATAGTCTGACTAGGCTCTTAACTAGAATTGTAGTTATAGTTCCCTTAAAATTCGTTCTATATTTCCTCCAAATATTCCCGCTTATTGTCTGCAGCAGATATTGTGCTGCCAAAAAGAAGTTCTTTCCTTTTGTCTTTATTAAAAATAATATTCTCCTTCTTTTCTTTTTTGCTCCCTTTTTTTGTAGTTGTCATGTATTACAAAGGGTATTTAAGAAAAAATTATGGGAAAATTCAGTTGCTAGAGAAAAACCGTACAAAAGGAAAATAAACGTATGATAAATTTTCCTTAAAGCAACAAGTTTTGATACAGAGAAAACAACACAAATGCAAGACAAAAAATATAAAATAAACTTTTGGGTGGTTGGAATTCAATATTGAGGAGAAGTGGGGGGGGGGCGTAAGAAATTGCTGTTGTTCAAGGCAAAAATAGTTGAGACATAAAAATCAATTAAGTTAATGTGATCTTGTATTTACCGCTTTTATTCAGCTGCTGCTGTTCTACACTACTTTTTAATATGATGCTTGCAGCAAAAAGGGAGGAAATGCGGGAATAAATAACGGCTTCAAAATTTAATTAGTGGGAATATAAAATGAAGTGAAATTTGTTTCTTTTTTTGAGAAGAAACAGCATAAGAAATAAAGACAAGGGACTGATATGTTTGTAAAACAAGAAAATTATATTTTTAAATGGTTTAACGAAAAAATGCTATAAATTAATTCTGCAAAAAAATAAACTCAATTTTTTATTTGTTTCACTTGTATATGAAGCACATTTTAATTTAAAAAATTCTAATACATAAATTATTTTATATCCGTTTATTTGTCTACAATTTCCATTGTTTTCTCCTTAAGACAATGCAAAATGTAAATAAATGTAAAATAATAAAAATATTATTTTTGAAAAATAATTGATTTTTATCATTTAAAACAGTGATAACAAATTGGAGTTTTCATTCTTACTTTTTTAAGAAAATAACCAAATTTCGTGATCACTTTTGAAAAATAGTAAAAATCGTTAATTTTGTTTATCTTACTGTCAAACTTTAAAAGGTACATAATATATCGGTGATTAATGGTCCTTTTAGGAAGATAATCTTATTTCATGATCTCTATTGAAAGTGGCAAAAATCGATATTTTAGCTTAAATTTCAATCAAGAGACAAAAGCTGATGCTTTTGACAAAATATTTGTCAATATTTAAAGACATACTAAAAATCTGAATAATAAGCGTTTCTTTTTTAAGAAATAATGATATTTCTTGAACAATTTTGAAAAATGAAGGAAATTTATATTTCGACTTTAATTTCATACAAATGACAAAACTCGATAATTTGAACCATTTTTCGGTTAAATTTTACAAAAAAAGAAGTTTATTTTATGATCAGTTTTAATTTAGGTCAAAAATAAAAATTTTTACCAAATTGTAGTCATAAACAATCCATCTTGAAAATATAGTAAATTTTTCTTTTTTTAAGTGTAAAATTCAGTAAAAATCTGTAGAAGAACTTCAATTTAAAATAACTTGGTTTGTATGGCTTTCTTTACAAAAATATATGTATTTTAATTTATGTCAAAATCTCTATTTTGGGCCAAATAACAGACTTTACCTGAAAAAAAACTTAAATTTCTTCAATATCAGTTGAAATCTGTAGGAGAACTAAAATCTGAAATAACTTTATAATTACGCCTTTTTAAAGGTAAATAAGTGTAGGGTATGATCACTTTTAATTTAAGTCAGAAATCAAGTTTTTGCACTAAATTTTAGTTATAATTGGTTGAAGAACTTAAATTCCTTGAAAATTACTGACTTTTTGAGAAAATTAGTTTAATTCAAGATCAACTTTGATGATCAATTAATGTCTGCTTAAGTGTGCAGGAAAATTAAATAATGTTATTTTCTCATTAGGTGCTCAGTTTTCTACTAAATTAAGCTTATTTCATGGTAACTTTTAAAAATGCAGAGAAATCAAATTTTAGTTAAAATTTAAAGGAGAACGAAAATCCTAAATAACTTGTTTATTACAATCTCTTCTCAAAAAATAAGTATATTTCATAATCACTTTTAATTGAGATCAAAAATCAAAATTTTCGACCAAATTTTAGTCATAATCTGAAGAAAAACGTCGAAAATTATTAATTTTTTAGAAAATAAGAGAATTTTAGATCACATTTGTTTTGTAGCTAAAGTTAACCTTAATCTAGCGTAAATTAAATATTGTTATTATCGCATTAGATGCTCACTTTTCTATGAAATTAACCATGTTTCATGAACACTTTTGTTTAATGTCGAAAAATCAATTTCTTGGTGCGAAAACTATGAAAAAACTAAAATCTATAATGAGTTAAAAATTAAGGCCTTTTATATGAAAATAACTATATTTCAGGATCATATTTGAAAATTTAAAAAAATCGCTTTTTTACACAAAAATTTTAACAAAATCAGTAGACTTTTTGTAGTTTGAAATAAAAATTTGTTAACACTGAATTTAAGTTATTTTTAAGTTAAGTGATTTACTTTAAAAGCTGAGTGAGAGTAAAGATTTTTAGTGTATTTTTCTGTTTGTTTATCTTGTTGTTATTGTTGTAATTTGTAAAGGAAACGGATATTTATGATATTTAGTTTGTTCTGTTGACATTTTGTTTATTTAAAATATTTAAATGATTTTTTTTTTGTTATTTTTTCTAAACCAAAATACAAAAGGAATATTTTACATATTTTATTTTCTTAAGGACAAAAAGGTAGTAAATATATATTTAATATTTTATTTTGCTTTTAATATTTATTTAATAAAAATATCAAATATTTTAGAGATTTTTTTTTTTTTTTTTTTGTAAAAAATACAAAGAAGTCATAAAACATTTTTTTTGTTAATAACCCTCTAAAGAGTCTTATTTTGTGCCCTGGAAAAAAGCCTTTTTTAACTAAATTTATAGGTTTCTTAGTAATTTTTTCATTTAATGTCTTTACCACAATATAAATCTTTTAATATGTATTTTCCCACAAAAGCCGCCTTTAGAGCTGGAAGAAAGAGGAAATTGTGTATTTCTCATAAAATTAAACAGAAATCAATATGTGAACTTTCTCAAGTCCCTTATTCTGGCCAAATTTTTAACATCAACATTTTTAAAATTTATAGTTCTACAACCTTTATCTTCTTTTATACCCTACACCACCAAAGGTGATTGGGATATAATGCGTTTGTGCTGATGTTTGTAACATGCAAAGAAAATGGTGTTATACACCACATTAAGTACACCGTTTAACTTGTAATCACTTTCTGAATTGATTTAACGATTTCTTTCCATACGTCTGTGTGTCCGTCCGGCTTTCCATGTAAACGTTGTGTAAACAGTCTAGATGAAGTTTAGATGAAATTTGGTACATATTATTGTTTTAGCCTAAGAATGATGCCCATTCAAATTGGATAAATTTGGTCCAATATTTCAGGTACCTTCCATACAGATGTCCTCCCGTAATGGGGTTTTAACCTCATTATACAAACTAAATATATAGTGATTTATACAAAAATTAGTCTTATAAAATTGTAAACCGATTAGCAAAATTTTGAAAGGATCCGTTCATTGCTTCACATAGGCCCCATACAAGCCCTTTGCCAAATAACACTTTGAAAGGCATAAATCTCACTTATATATTATAATGACTAGAAAAACTATAATAAATATTGTTTAAAATCGATATGCCAAATTATACGAGGGTCGGCCCACAATTCCTTATAACTCCCATTTAAACCCCCTCAAAACGTATCATTTTTTCATAAATTTTAGTTTCATAATAGTAAAAAAGAATAAATCAGATAATAATATTATACGAGGGTCGTCCATTACATTTTCATAACAACCATTTATAACCAATATTGTGGTGTAAGTTATGTAGGGTATTACATAGTCGAGTTTGACCGACTATAACATTCTTACTTGTTTGTAATTTTCCTCTTTTTCCAGCTTTAGGTTATAAATCTTTATGGTTACTACGACCATAAATTATAATACGTGTATGAATCACCCCGAAAAAAAATAAAAAAGTGAAGAGAATATTCATATGAATTGAAATATGTAAAATATTTTTGTAAAACAATTTTATTACTTAACAAATACATTTACATATGATCTGTTGATATAGCAACAACTCACACACTTACACATATATAAACATTTATAGTATTTGTGTATTGTCCTTGTTTTTATTATAACCTTCTGCTGCTGTTGCAGCTGGCTATTACATCAGTAATTTACAGCTTAATATGGATTTAATACACCTGCATGTTGAAATCATCTTTTTTTTCAACCATTTTGCTATTTATGGCAGGATTTCAGCTGGTTTTATTAAATGGTTATTGATGGAGAAAGTGAGAGGGAGTGTATGAGTGGAGAAACAATGGGGGCAGGTAGCTGTTATTTAATGCTTCCAATTAAAAACGTATTTTGATAAAAAATATATATTTTATTTTTTATTTTAATAATAAAATATTTCAGTTTTTTCTCTTTCTTCAATAATTATCAGCTTTATAACTTTAAGGTATTTCAGATATCTGAAAAATACAAATAAATATTTTTAAATATTAAATTGTTAATATTAATTAATCAATGAACGAAAAGTTTTCAAACAACTTAGCGTATGATTTATAAACGAAAATAGTAATTTATTAATTAATCATACGACATAATTTTCTTTAATATATTTTTGCATAATTTTCAAAAATTTCCAGTGGTAAATGTTCTCTGTTCCTAAAATTCTATTATTAACAGGAAAACAAAATATTTTTGTAAGTGATTTTTTAGGTAGACGTATGATTGTTAAAGAAATTATATTATATTTCATATTAATCATACGCTAAGTGTTAATTTCTTTTAAGTGTAAATAATACGAATAGAAGAATATATCGAAGCTTATTAAAATAAGTTAATAAGTTTTAATTGATTAACTTTACACTTTAAATAGGCGTATGATTAATATTAGTTTTTATAGAAAAATAATAATCATACGCAAAAATATGGATAATTTATTTGCTTATAATACAATCTTTCAGTTCTAATTTAGTTCTTGCCCAGTTTTAGTTCAGTTCTAATTTAGTTCTAGTCCAGTTATTGTTCAGTTTTAGTTCAGTTCTTATTCAGTTCTAGTTCAGTTCTAATTCAGTTCCAGTTCAGTTCAAGTTCAGTTCTAGTTCAGTTCTAATTCAGTTCCAGTTCAAGTTCAATTCTAGTAGAATTGTATTTTAATTCTAGTTCAGATTTCACCTAAATTTCAGATTTCACCTAAATTCGTATTCTAGTTAATGAATCTATTTCTCTTCTTCTTAGTTCTGCTCTCTTATCAGAAATTTTACTTCTATTTGTGTTTTCTAAAATCCCAAAGAATGTGAAAGTTGCATTAGCATAAAATTCCTCATTAAAGTTTCATTTTAATTTCCAACTGCGTAAAATCTTGTTTTTCTTTATTACCCTGAAAATATGTTACATTTAGCATTCATTTCTATCTCCCTGGTTCCCTATCACTCCCAGCATAAGCAGCTCTATATCAAATTAGACAAATAAATAATAAGTTTTATAGTCATTTATAGCAACTACACACGCTTAATACTTAATAACGCTTAGTTTAACCCGGTTGCTAAGTGTCCTCTGTGTTGCTTTTGTTATTATTGTAATTTCCTTTGGCATCCTAAAAATATGCAACACATTATTTCTAGTTAACTTTTTTTCATATTTTTGTTTTTCTATGTTGAAATTGTTATTTTTGTGTTCAGTTATATATGTAAAGTTTATGTTTGTAGTTGTAACGCTGCAGTTTTGTTGCTGTTGTTGTAGTTGTTGATGTAAAAGTTGCCATATCTAAGTTGTTAAAGTAGTTCATCATAACAATTTGCGGTTTTTGTGGCTTTTGCTGTTAAAGCGGAAGTGTATTTATGTATGTGTGTGTGTGTGTGTATGTTTTGGTGTTAGTGTTGATATTGGCTGTTTTATAGCTGTAGGTGTTTGTGTTATTTTTTGGTATGTTAGTATTTGTGAGTTTAGTTGCAGCTAAAACTTAGTACAGGTGTGGTTTGTCTCAGTTTAGTTTTTTTTTTATTTGTATTTGTTGCTATCTCGTTAATGTTTCTTGAGTTTATGTGAGTGTTTGTGTGTGTGAGTTGAAAACTTAATATAATGATGACAAAGTTTTATGAAAAATAAAGATAAAATTGCTTTATTTTTGAAACTTATGGAAAACGAATTGTTAAAGTAAAACTAAGCAATAAAAACTAATGAATTTTACAAAATGAAACTAAAAAAACGAAATAGAAAGTAACAATAAAGAATTTAAAGTTTTAGTTCTTTTTATGCTGAACTAGAACTGAATTAGAATTAAACTAGAGCTGAACTGAAACTGAACTAGAACTGAATTAGAAGTGAAGTATAACTAAACTTCAGCTGAACTAGAATTGAAAAATTTTATTAATTGAAAATAAGATATTTATAACTTTGCGTATGATTAATATTTGCTAAAAAACTGATATTACTCATACGCCTATTTTTCTTATAAAGCTTAAAGTTTATCAATTAAAGCTTATTAACTTATTTTAATAAGCTTCTTTATATTTTTCTATTCATGCAAATTATCTAAATACAAAAGGTATTAACACTAAGCGTATGATTAATATAAAAATAATATAAGTTCACTAATAATCATACGTCTACTTTAAAAAAAATAATTTTAATTAAATAAATTTTTTTCGTTATGATAAAAAAAAATCTTATAAAAAATTCTTAATACTTTTAAATATGATTGATGGTAACTACAGGCGTATGAGTGTTTTTTATAAGAAATTATTATTACTCATACGTTTCACTGTTTTTCACATAACTTTTTTTCATTGGTTTTGTTTTATCTGTGGTAAATAAAGTTTCTGCATAAAAATCATATTTTTTTTAAGATGAAATTTTGAATTTTTATTTTGAAAATAATACTTTTTGCAAGCGAATTAAGATTAATCAAGTTAAAGGAAATATAAAGATAAAAGTCTGATATTTTTGATGAGAATCATTGAAGCGAAAGAGGAAGTTTAAAGATTTAAATAAAAAAGATATTTTAAATGGAAAAAACTTAAAATGGCAACAAAGTTTCTGATGCTTAAGAAACCTTTGCAAATAACTTAAATCATTTTTGCACATTCTGAGAGGAGACTCTAGTCCCTGATCTTGTTTCTCGACCCCTTAATAGTCCATTTTGTATTCTATACCCTTATATATTTCATTATTTTTCATTTTTCTCCTTTTCACCTTTTATGTTTCCTTCTAATAATTTCTCTGTTTATTTTCTATAATTTAATATTTTTTTAAGCTTATTAACTACTTAAAAATATAGTTGTTGTTTGCAAAAAACAAAAACAAAAAACAAAAAAAGAAAAGCTTTAACAAAATTTTGCTGAGAGAAATCAAAAAACATTTTATAAAACAAAAGTTTTATTACAATTTGAAATGTTATAGTTTTGCAGCTGTATATGTATGTATATATGTATGTATTGAATACTTTGTTTGACTTCATGTGTTTAACTAGAAATTTTATGGAATTAACTATGTTTCTACTTTCTCTGAAAGTTATATGTGGGAAAATAATATTAATGTAAATTATTAACTTTTTGTTGGGAATTTTTTTTCTCACATACAAGAAAATTTTGTTTAAATGAAAACGCAACAAAACTATGACTGGAAAAGGAAAAAGGGCTTAAATTCAAAATACCTTATTTCTTTCAAAAACGTAAAGCAGAAATTATTGACAATCATCTGGAGGACTTTATTATCTTAATAACTTTTTAAATTAATTATAAAAAATTTGTATTTTGGGTCCTTTTTCCTGTTCTAAAAACAATAATAAAACAGTATTTTAAAAACAAAGTTTCCAACAGTTTTATTTTGTTAACGTAATAAATAAACTAATAAAACCATAAAAAACATTTAATTAGCATTTCCAGCTAATATTTCCGATTTTTTTCTCAGTTTAAATAAAAAGTTTTATCTTTAGTGAAAACTAAATAATTTTTACTGGATTTAAAAAAAAAAAAAACAGAAAAATAATAAATACCAAATTTAATTTTAATTAAAAACATAATAAAATTTAACTTCTTTTATTCAATTCCGTCCTTTAAGCCCTTTTAAAGGTTAACAAATAAAGCTTTTCCACCATCCCAAAAACATGCTTCACTATTTATCATAAACACAAACCTTTATTTACACTGTTGTACCCATTAAAATACAGAATTCATTTTTTAACTGTATTACCTTTTAAACAGTCATCTAGTTTAGCCTGAAACATACCTTTTTTCAGACCACAGTCTTTTACAGTTTTATAGTTTCTCCTTTATAACATACTCTACTTTAAAGACAGGACATTTAACTATTCTATAGCCAAGACTATTGTCAGATCTAGAGACTTGACATTAGTATATGCTATAAAGTATTAAGCAGATGAAACTATAATCGATTAAATAAAAGAGTGTATAAACTGCTATAAGCTATAGACAAAAATGTTTTAGTATAGACTATAAACTGATTTATAGCCTAAGTTAAAAGCTGCATTATAGAGTTCTTTATAGTCTAGACTCTAAACTGTTTTATAGACTATAAACTGCTTTATAGTCTAGACTATAAACTGCTTTATAGTCTAGACAATAAACTGCTTTATAGTCTAGACTATAAACTGCTTTATAGTCTAGACTATAAACTGCTTTATAGTCTATAAACTGCTTTATAGTCTAGACTATAAACTGCTTTATAGTCTAGACTATAAACTGCTTTATAGTCTAGACTATAAACTGCTTTATAGTCTAGACTATAAACTGCTTTATAGTCTAGACTATAAACTGCTTTATACTCTAGACTATAAACTGCTTTATAGTCAAGACTATAAAATACTTTATAGTCAAGACTATAAAATACTTTATAGTCTAGACTATAAACTACTTTATAGTCTAGACTATAAACTGCTTTATAGACTATAAACTGCTTTATAGACTATAAACTGTTTTATAGACAATAAACTGCTTTATAGTCTAGACTATAAACTGCTTTATAGTCTAGACTATAAACTGCTTTATAGTCTAGACTATAAACTGCTTTATAGTCTAGACTATTAACTGCTTTATAGTCTAGACTATTAACTGCTTTATAGTCTAGACTATAAACTGCTTTATAGTCTAGACTATTAACTGCTTTATAGTCTAGACTATAAACTGCTTATAGTCTTGACTATAAACTGCTTTATAGTCTAGACTATAAACTGCTTTATAGTCTAGACTATAAACTGCTTTATAGACTATAAACTGCTTTATAGACTATAAACTGTTTTATAGACAATAAACTGCTTTATAGTCTAGACTATAAACTGCTTTATAGTCTAGACTATAAACTGCTTTATAGTCTAGACTATAAACTGCTTTATAGTCTAGACTATTAACTGCTTTATAGTCTAGACTATTAACTGCTTTATAGTCTAGACTATAAACTGCTTTATAGTCTAGACTATTAACTGCTTTATAGTCTAGACTATTAACTGCTTTATAGTCTAGACTATAAACTGCTTTATAGTCTTGACTATAAACTGCTTTATAGTCTAGACTATAAACTGCTTTATAGTCTTGACTATAAACTGCTTTATAGTCTAGACTATAAACTGCTTTATTGCGCAGAATATAGTCAATTTAATAGTCTTTTATATAATCCTACAACTGAAATAAAAGTCTTGTATTTTTTTAAAGTTAAAATTGTATTTAATAATTTATTAGTAAAATTTATATTCATATTTTGTTGCTAATTTAATTATTTGTTTTAAAGAATTTATCATTTTAATTCTAAAAAATTAAATTAAAAATTAATTTCATATATTTTTCTTTAAATAAAATAAAATTTTAAATATTAAAATATTTTAAATAAAATATTTAAATCTATGGAAAAAATACTAAGGAAATTTTGTTATTTAGGATAAGTTTTTTTCTTTTAATTAAAAAAAACTATTTAAATAAAACTATAAACAAATTATATTAATCATATGTTTAATAATTATATCATATGTTTTTAAAAGCATAAAAACAAAATTATAATTAAAAAAAAAACTAAAAAAATAATAATAAATTACTAAATTTCAGTCTTTAAAGTGCTTAGAAAAATTAAATCAAAAAATATTAATAATTAAATAAAACTAAAATTAAAAATTATTTTAAGAAAAATTTTGAATTAAAAATTAATTCTGTTTCACTTTCTCTTCCTTATTCCCCTCCTCTTGGACTAAACCAGCTTCTACTTCTTGTTCTCGCTCTCGTTCTTCGCCCAGACGTTTTTCTTCTATATTTGTTTCACTTGTACTTCTTTTAGGTGACAATGATGCTGATGATGATGCTGAGGAAGGTGTCAATGATGTGGACGATACTGTAGATGAATCTGTTGTGGTATTAATTTCTATTTCCAATTCAGCAAATATATCTATAAGATTGTTTATACCAATTAAATAACCATCTTCATGATTACCCACTTTCCAGGTACTCGCATGATCGATATAATGATTTTGGGGAAGTAGAACAGTTTTAGCAAAATCAATTAACCAAACATTGGCTTGTTTGCGATCGTGAACGAAGAGTAGGGAGGAGCCAATAACTTCGTGACTACGAAAGAAATCTGAACATTCGAGGGTGGCGCGTATAGCACGCAAACGTTGGATGTAACGGGACTGAAAAGGTTAAAATAAGGAAATAATTAATAAACAAAAATAAGTATATAGGAAAGACTACAGGATACTCTATAGGACAGGCTATGGACTACCCTATAGACAAGAATTTAAGCTATTCTGTAGACGAGACTATAGATCGTTCTACTGTCGTGATAGACGAGACTATAGGCTGTTCTATAGACGAGACTATAGATAGTTCTATAAATGGCAATATAGACTAAAGTCAGTTCCAAAGAAGAGGCTATAGACTGTTCCATATAAGAGATTATATACTGATCTACAGACGAGACTACAGACTATTATATAAACAAGATTATAGACTGTTCTATAGACGACGCTATAGACTGAAGTCAGTTCCATAGAAGAGACTACAGACTGTTCCAAAGAAGAGACTATATACAGACGGAACTCTAAAACCTTCTTAACAGGCTCGACTTTAGTCTAGAATCTGGTCGATATAAATAGGAGGAGCAAACTCACCAATGCATGTGGAAAACCATTTATGAACTCACGAAAAGCTGACTTAATTTGCTCACGAGATTTTGTTGTTTTAAAATCTTTCGAACTGGTGCCATCACTCTTTTTAATACCCTAAAAAAACATAAGAAAAAAATTAATCAAAATCTTAAAAGAAAAACTTCATAAAGACAAACTCACTTCTATGCGAAAACCCAAAGTCGCTGTACTGGAGATAGTCTCACGCCAGACCATATAGCGAGGCTTAGTTACACCCTTAGCCTTATGCTCATCCTCACTGGGAGCATTAGGATCAATTTGTATCATTTTCTCATACATATCCTTGCGCAGCTTAGGCTTTTCCTTGGCTTTTGACAGCTCCTCCTCCAAATAGGTGCGTACTCCAATTTTACAATCCATAACACAAGGCTGATAGAAATCGCTTAACAGATCTTGTAATTGAAGGTATACTAGAGGGGAGAATAAAGAAATTATTTATTAAGAATTTTAGTTAGTTTTGTAAGGGATTAAAAAAAAAAAAACTTACACTCCCCATCTTCACTGGTAACTTGACCTTTATACTCCGGCACATAGGGCCTTAAGACATCCTTCATGAGAATGTGAAAACAATCTTCTTCCTTGGGACATAATTTTTTCAATACTGTACCCTGTTCAGGACCTGCCTTGAAATTACCTTGGTGACCAGCCAATTGAACCCAGGGATAACGTTGTTTTTTGTACGTTTGAAAGAAGGGTGTCCATTGTACAATATTCCGTATCTTACGCCAACCAGAGGGCTACAACAACAACAAAAATTGCATTTCATTTAAAAATTCTATATGAGATTTTTTTAAAAATACATAATATAAATTTCAATAATAATGATTTTGCTAACGTTGTTGTTGTCTTACCTAACAATAGATAAAATAAAATAAAATAACAACAATAATAATTATCACAGTGGAAACAGCAACAACAATAACTACAAAAACAAAATCACATACACAATGCATTGACGTCAATACCGACAGGCAAGAAAATGAGAGAACGAAAGAAAGAAAGAAAAAAAAGTAATAACAATGTAAACAGACAGAGATAACAAAGTCGATGTTGTCGTCTTCAAGTCTTTTATTTTGTCCAGAAATCCAGAAAATGAAAACACAAACATGAAAATGGAAACAAATATCAGGAAAGATAATGATCTTGTAGTAAAATGATCGTAGTAAAATTTACGCATTAACAATGTGAAAACATCAAAAAGCACAAAAAAGGAATGAAGACGACAAAAAAAATGGAGAATTAATTCTAGAGATTTAAGGAAAATGAAAATAAAGCGTTTACACTGGCAAGAAAAGAAATACCAAAAAGAGTTGACTAGTTAGTTAAACTAAAGTTTAATCTACAGACTAATTTATAGACTCATGTAAAGTTTATACATGAGTTAAGGCTACAGCTTAAGTAATAGTTTAGACTACAGTTTAGAATATAATTTAAACTCTAATTTAGACTCAAGTTTAGACTATAGTTTAAGCCATAAATTAGACTATAGTTTAGACTATATTTTAAACAATAGTTTAGACTCAAGCTTAGACTATAGTTTAGACTGTAGTTTTGACTGTATAATAATTTTTCATGCTAAAGTTAGGAGTATAACATAAACTATAATTTAAACTACTGTTTAGGCTTTAGTTAAAAATTTAGTCTAGACTATAAACTGTTTTGTAGGTTACACTATAAACTCCTTTAAAGACTAAACTATAAATTGCTTTATAGACAAGACTATAAATTGCTTTATAGACAAGACTATAAATTGCTTTATAGACAAGACTATAAATTGCATTATAGGTTAGACTATAAATTGATTTATAGGTTAGACTATAAACTGCCTTATAACTTAGACTATAAACTGCTTTATAGACAAGACTATAAACTGCTTTATAGACAAGACTATAAACTGCTTTATAGACAAGACTATAAACTGCTTTATAGACAAGACTATAAACTGCATTAAAGACAAGACTATAAACTGCATTACAGACAGGACTATAAACTGCTTTATAGATTAGACTATAAACTGCTTTATAGGTTAGACTATAAACTGCTTTATAACTTAGACTATAAATTGCTTTATAGACAAGACTATAAACTGCTTTATAGACAAGACTATAAATTGCTTTATAGACAAGACTATAAACTGCATTATAGGCAATACTATAAACTGCTTTATAGGTTAGAATATAAACTGCTTCATAGGTTAGACTATAAACTGCTTTATAGGTTAGACTATAAACTGCTTTGTAGACTAGACTATAAACTGCTTTATAGACAAGACTATAAATTGCTTTATAGACAAGACTATAAACTGCATTATAGGCAATACTATAAACTGCTTTATAGGTTAGAATATAAACTGCTTCATAGGTTAGACTATAAACTGCTTTATAGGTTAGACTATAAACTGCTTTGTAGACTAGACTATAAACTGCTTTATAGACAAGACTATAAATTGCTTTATAGACAAGACTATAAACTGCATTATAGGCAATACTATAAACTGCTTTATAGGTTAGAATATAAACTGCTTCATAGGTTAGACTATAAACTGCTTTATAGGTTAGACTATAAACTGCTTTGTAGACTAGACTATAAACACCTTTATAGGCTTTATAGAGTCGGAATTATAAACTGCTTCAGACTATAGATTATGAACTACTTGGAGTGTAGATTATAAACTCTAGTGTCTAGTCTTTAATCTTCTTTATTGTCTAAGCTATGATCTTAGTTTATGTACAGTAGAGACTATAATTTGGAGTTTATAATTTAGTGTAGATTATAATTTAGACAGCATAAAAGTTATAATATTATTATAGGTTATGTTAGGTTAGATTATTATGGTAGTTCAAAAGCTCATAAACTGTCAAGTACAGCCGGAATGACCACGTTTTGACATGACCATACAAGACGTAAGACAATAAGTGCCAAGTGTACATCTGCCACAAGGTGGTAGTTTTGATCCATCCCGGCTCTGTAAGGTATCTAAGAAGATCGTTTATCATGACTTGTGATATTTTACAAAGACAGTGTAGTATTCAGTCACCCAGTAACAGATTACTTTTGATAGCCAAGGCTGGACATTCAAAAAGAAGGTGAAAAGCACTTTCCTCTATCTGTAAATTATCGCAACTGCGACAAGTTCATTAAAAGGTAATCCAAGTCCACTTGCCTAATACCTTCCTAACACACAGTGGCTTATGATTACTAGGAGCAACCTAGATACATTTCCTGTGAATATTATTTTAGCAGTCTAGAACATCCCTGGTTTAAAGCAGACCACATGTTCTTGGCGATTCTGCAAGTAACTAATTTAGACCATTTAACTTCGTTTGAGAAATGATGTGAAAATACTGTTCCTAAAATGACCAAGCAGAATTGTAACTGACTCCACGTTCGATATATTAGATGCAGAACCTTCCCTGCCAAGTGGTCCCTATGGGCAGAATTCAAACTAGTGTGGTATCGAATGTCTGAGATATCTCTGTTGACTTTTCCTTGCATCGGCCTACTTAAAAGGGATTTAGTTACATGAACTTCAGTGGCAGAAGTGCCGTCAGACTCTCGAAAAATATTCCTTTTAGTTTAGAAGTCATTTGGTTATAATTTGGATTTTGGGTTCGTTTGGTATTTTAGTCTTTTCTTAAATCATTGAACCTCCAGTTTTAAGTGTATCGACTGTATATTTCAACCCTGCAATTTCCTATTAAAATTCTTTAAATATTTTTTGCATAAATTTACATTATTTTGTTATAGATTTTTTTGTTGTATTTTATTCCAAATCAAAGTAGTGACGTTTAATAATAAAAACACTCCTCTAATTGTTATACTTTTTTTCTATTAACAAAAAATTTTGAGGCGTGAAATCGCACACACACACACACACACACTCACTCACATAAATTCATTGAACGTGAAATATATTTGAATTGAAAAAAATTATATCTCTTAACAAAATATCTGTTATTTAACAAATTTATTTAAATTATAAAGCAGCGGGACCAAACAATTTAGAATTCAACAAACGCTAAATTGATCGTATAAATAAACGACCACCTTTAGCGTTTTAGCGTTTTAGTTTTTTTTTTTTTTTAATACATAAATTTGCCAACATTTTAACCAAATTGGTATGATTGTTAGAGAATTTAAGCCATAAATACAATTATATCGAGAAAAAAACTGAAACAAAATAACAATTAAACGCGAGAAATAGTTTTTTTAACAGTTTTAGAGAGAACGTGATTGGAATCAGCAAACAAATTTAGTTGAGGCAAATAAAATAGAAAAGAAACAAAAATTTGCTGTGTAATGGTTTGATGCGATGGAGGAGATAATAGAAAATTTGTTTGTATATCAAGCCGACAAATATAATATTGGAGAATATAGTACAAGTCGTACAACTTTATTCAATACTACAGTAGGGACTATACTCTTAAACCACAGTTAATAGTCTAAACCAAGTCTAACTCTGACTAAACCAAAGTCTAAACTTTAACCTTAACTGAAGTTCAAACCATAATCTGAATTTAAACTTAACTAAAACCTAGACGTAATCTATAGTTGGACCTAATCATAGTCTAAACTTAGTCTAAACTTTAGTTTACATTTTAGTTTAAACTTTAGAATAAACCTTATCTTAACTATTGTCTCAGCCATAGTCTCAACTTACACTAAACAATAATCTAAACTTTTGTCAAAAATGTAGTAAACTTAGTCTAAACTGTAGTCTAAAATAAGTTCGAAATTATCATACACGTTATCCTAAACTTTAGTTTACATTTAGTCTTAACTTTAGTCTTTATTTAGTGTCAACTTTAATGTAAACTTTAGTCTAAATTTAGACTTAACTTTACTCTGAACTTATTGTCTACATTAAGTCTAAACTGTAGTGTAAACTTAAGTTCAAATTATAAACTCAATTTATTCTAAACTTTAGTCTAAACTTAAACCAAACAATAATCTAAACTTTTGTTTAAAATGTAGTAAACTTAGTCTAAGCTAAGTCTGAAATTAACCTTAACATTATTCTAAATTTTAGTTTACATTTTAGTCTTAACTTAAGTCTAAATTTAGTGTAAACTTTAATCTAAGCTCAAGTCTTAACTTTAGTCTTAACTACTGTCTTAATAAAGTCTAACTTCACTGTAAACTTTAGTCCAAATTTTGGTCTAAATTTTAGTCCAAACTTTAGTCTACGTTTTTTTCTAAACTAAAAGGAAAAAAATTGTCACAGATTTTTTCTTAACTATAGTCTAAGCTATTGCTTTAACTATAAACTAAACTATAGTCTTATTTTCTTCCAAACTTTACTCCAAACTTTAGTCTTAATTTGGCTTAACTTAAGTTAGATTTGGTCTTAACTTTAGTCTAAATTATAGTCTAAACAGTAGTCAAAAATGTAGTTACACGATTGCTTAAGCTTTAGTTTAAAATTTATGGTAATATTTTTATTCGAATAATCAGGAACCGGTTCTTTTTAATCGAGTTTTTTTTTTTTTTTTTTTGCAAATTCAATTGCTTAATTTATAATTACAACCGGTTTTTTTGAAATTATTTAAATGAAATTTATATATTTTTCTTCAATTGAATTGTAATTCTTTTACAGTGGTTCGGAATTGAGTTTCAGTAGTCAAAATTCAGTCGCTTCATAACGGAGATCTTAAAATTATTTTCCTTAAAATTTATTTTCCTGATGGGCTTTTTTTTGAATCAGTTCAGGAGTTGTAGAAGTATTCAATGTTGGGAGTTTTTTCATTCAAAAGAAAAAGATGGATCCAAACTGATGAAGTGTACACTTACAGCTTTCTTCTATAATATACTTTTTGGTGTCTTTGGCACCTTAAAAGTTATATGACACTGAACTTCAAATTTCTGCAGAATACAGTACTTGAGGAAAAATTCAACAGCTTAATGGAGTTTTAAGGTTCTAAGGTCACATCCTACCGTTTCTTAAAGACTGATATCCCACCAACACAACTGAGATAAATCGGTTAATTACCGTTAAAATAGTGGGGGTATAGTTTTTATGGAGTAAATTAAAAAAATCACTTTATTTATTATAAAATAATAAAATGTTAAGAGTGTTTTTATTCAAGTAGAAAAAGTATGCGGAATTGAGTCCAAACAGCTATAAATTATATATGTAATAAAACAATACACTTATAGCTTTCTTTTGGTGGTCAAAGTTTTCTAATCTAATTTGTCTCTCAAAAGTTCTATGCCTCTAAACTTTAAATTTGAATAAATTAAATTCTGGAGGAAAATTTCTATAACGAGATTCATTCAAATAGAAAAAGTATTCAACAGTACTATACTTATGTGCGATGAAAGCGTACACTAAAAGCTTTCTTTTGGCCATATAATTTATTTTTAAACCTCTAAGGATCTTAATTGTTATATGCCACTAAACTTTTAACTTAAATAAATTGTAAGACTTGAGGAAAAATACAATAACGAGTGTAGTGAAACAGTTACAGTCAAGCGATATACCACTTCTCTAAAATACTAAGGTTCCAACAACAATAAAATGGACCAATTAGTTTTAATGGTTTCAAAAAAATGAAAATTTGTTTCGAAGAAATAAAAAAAAATTGAAAAAAAATTTTGGGTGCTTTTTCATTAAAAAGCGAAAGTATTTAAAAGATGGGTCGAAATGGCTCTAAAAATATATATGGGAAAAAAGTGTACACTTATAGCTTTCCTTTGGTGGTAAAATTTGTTTAAAGCTTTTCAGTTCTCAAAAGTTGTATGCCTTCAAACTTTAAATTTAAAGAAAACATAGTACTTGAGCAAAATTTGAATAACTCGGTAAGTGTAAACGCTATAGTGACCTATGGTACCACGTTTAAAGGACCATTGTTCTAGCTATATTTCGACAAAAAAATGGATAATTAGCTTAAATAGTTTCTTAATAATTATATTTTATTTTGGTCAAATTTAGAAAATAGTTGTTTTTTAATAAAATTTAAAAGCAAATTTTAATGAGAAGACACGCCCACAATTATCATTATTTTGATTTAATTTTTGGTGTACCTTAGGCTCAATAGGTTTACTATTGAAGGCATTCAAAAATTTTGATATGGTTCAAAAAAATTTTAAATTTTTTCTTTGAACTTCTAAACCACTGTTTTGATCTCTTTTTTTTTCTTAATTTAATGTTTCAACTTTTCATTAAAATGATCAATAATTTGATATTATTGATTTTTATTTCTGAAATTTTATCATGTTTTCTTGATTTAGCACATTTTTTTTAATTATTTATATTATTATTTTTTAATTTTATTTATTTTTTTGTTAAAAAACATCTTGTTCAAATTTGTTTTTTACGTGTATCAGCCTCATTTTCAAAAAAAAAAATAACGTTTTTTTCGACTCAATTTGATTTACAATCATGTATTTTGGTTAATTTTACAACTTTTTTTAAATACTTTTTTGTTGTTGTTTTTAAGCCGAAACTTGACAAATTTAGTTAACATTAAGTGGTGTGTGTGTGTGTGTTAAATGCCATGTTTGTAAAACTTTAGCATGTTTTAGCTTGTTTTTTTGGCAAATTTTTTTTCAAGAGGGTTTAAACTCAAGATTAGAAGTCATTTTACAGAGATTGAAAATTAATACTTTAAATGATATAATACCACAGGAGGCACGTGCTGAAATTAGAAAAAAAATCTAAAAAAAAATTTGGTTTCAGATTTGATTTCAAAATTGACGTTATTTGTTGCTTGTTTTGGTTAAAGTTTTAAAAAACTTGATTATTTTGGAGGCAAATTTTCAAAAAACAAATTAAAAGATCAAATAACTAAATAATTGTTTTTCAATTTACCAAATTTGTTTAGTAATTAATACAATATTAAAATAACTATAATGAAATTTTATTAATTATTTTTATTGAGAGGAAAATTTTTGCCATAAATTTTAATAAAAAAAATATTTGACTTTTTCATATAAATAAATTTTCTCATTTAAAAACAACCACAAAGACGACCCTGAACTTGATTAATCAATTAAGAAAAAAAAATCATATAAAGATTCCCAGTCACAAACACACTCCCATTTTATACAATCACACATATTCACATCTACCAACCTCCCACGTCCGCATAGTTTTCAACAATAATTCTAACATTTAAACTTATAATGGAAGACGTCATTTCATAATGAAATCATACAATTTAATATTAAGAACCAAATCAACATTTAGAGGAGAATTATTAGAATGTCAGCAGCCACTTGAACTCCCACAATTGGTTGATATACAATTAATACACTTTATAGCAAATTGTTCATCTTGAAAGATGAATAAAGAAAGAAAGGAGATAAATTATAGTTAATAAAACTAAACACAAGCTTTAATCAATTTTAATCAAAAATATTAAATTATTTTTTCGCTTAAAGTTCCATGAAAAGAATAATTGAATAAGAAAAGTAATCAAATCCGCTTAACAGAATATAAAGCTCCGCCTGATATTAAAGTGTAAACTAATTTAATCACCAACAATTTAATGCCATTCATAAGTAAACATACTAAAATTATAGAGGCCAAACAATTTTTAACAACATTTCTATAAATATGGGCGTGGCATGTTGTTAAAGTCAGAAAATTTATAATTATTAAAAAACATAATTTTTTTTAATTTCCTCAAAAGTGAATGATCATTACATGGAAATTATTAAATATATTTAGCTTATTCCTTTTCAGTTGTATAGCTAGAAGAATAGTCTTTCAAAACTGGTAAGACATAGTGCTATAACCTTTACACTCATTGAGTTATTGAACTTTTTCTTCAAGTCCTATATTTTCGTTAAATTTCAAGATTAATAGCACAGAACTTTTGGAAGTCAAAAAAATTTTAACAAATTTTATTACTAAAATAAAGCTGTAAGTGTGGACTTTTATTCCATATATACTTTTATACATATTTGGACCCACTTGTTAAACACTTTTTCCATTTAAATGAAAATACTCCCATTTTTTTTTGTACGTTTTTTGGTAATTATTATATTTTTTTTTGTAATAATTAACATTACTACGAAACTAATAATGATAATTATTAATTTTTTCTCTCAAATATTAATAGGACCTAAAGTTTTGAAAGATCTTATAATTTATCACCGAAACCTTTAACTCTATAAAGTTATCGACTTTTTCCACAAGCCCTTTATTTGCTTAAAATTTGAAGTTCAATTGTATACAACTTTTGAAAAACAAAAACGATTTAACAAATTCCACCACCAAAAGAAAGCTATAAGTGTAGACTATCATCCCATATACACTTTCACTCTGTTTGGACCCATCTCCGAAACACTCTTGCATTTAAATGAAAATACTTCCAATATTTTTTTTGAAATTTCTGTTATTTTATATTTTCTAATATGAACAAAAGTAAACATTCACTACTTCGAAACTATTAATGATAATTATCCATTCATACCTCTTTAAAATTAGTAAGACCATAGTCTTTTAATGATGAAATAATCTAGTACTGAATCCCTTACCCCCATAGAGTTTTTGAATTTTCCCCCAAGTGCTATATTTTCTTTAAATTTACAGTTCAGTTGTATATAACTTTTAAGAATCAAAGTTTATTAAAAATATTTCATCACCAAATGATAACTACAAGTGTGCACATTTATTCCATATATAATATTGACCCAGTTTTGACCCATCTGTTAAGCATATTTTCCGTTTAAATGAAAAAACTCCAATATTTTTTGTTCTTATATTTTAATGTGAATTTTTTAAATTGTCCAAAAGTTAATGATCATTATATTAATATTCTTAATGATAATCAACAGTTTTTTCTTTTTAAATATCATTGGGTCTATAGTCTTTTAAAAATCATATGACACGATCTTATAACTTTTACCTTCCATTGAGTTATTAAATTTTCCCCAAAGTACTACATTTTAATAAAAATTGTAAATTTATTGGTTAAGAACTTTTGAGGTTCAAAACTGTTTAAACATATTTACCCACCAAAAGAAAACTATAAGTATATGCTTTTATCTCATATATAATTATACACCTATTTGGACCCATCTGTTCTAAAATTTTCCATTTGAATAAAAAAACTCCCACAATTTTTTACAGGGTTCAGAATTTTTTATAAATAAAATTTGCTTAAAATCTAATTTAAATTACAAAATGAATAAAACAGCACAAAAACCAAATTCTACGAGGGTCTGCCCACATTTTCTCACTACAGTTGTTTAACAAGTTTTTATTTCAATAAATTTTTTATTATCTTTTTACATTTCAATCCAAAAAAAATTTAAATCGAATAAACTTACTCGATTAAATAATATTTTATTCGAATACTTATGCAAAATATTATTATTCGCTTAAAACGAAACAATAATTTCAAAATGATAATTATAAAAAAATAATCTAAAATGAAAAATTGGCAAAAAATACGTTAAAACTTTTATCAGCTCAAAATTTCTTTTCTCTCATAAACTACTTTAACTTCAAAAAAATTTGTCTTCCCAGCAAAAATTCGCATTAAATCACTTAATAAAACGCGGTGGCGTTTTCATGTTTTTTTTCCTCATGTACGCAAAAAATAAAATTTAATAAAGAAAAAAATATTTTTACAAACAATTTAATTCTGTTGGATGCTTAATAGTTTTGAAGTGTATTTTTTGTTACTGTTTGTTGCTATCTGCCACAGCAACTACAACAACAACAACAAAACATAGATATCATTTAATTTTACATATCAGTTTATTGAAATTGACACAGTAAATGGTCTCTGTCAAATAGTTTGTAGACAATTGTCAAATGTAAGAAAACATGCACAGAACTCATGCAAACTGAATGATTGAAAGAGTGCACAGTGGGTGAAAACTTGAACTAGAATGGAGGCTAAGAGGGGAACTAGATATTTTTTTTTTAATTTTTTTTTTTAATTTAACTAGAACTGAACTAGAACTGAACTAGAACTTAACTAAAACTGAACTTCAACTGAACTTCAACTGAACTAGAACTGAAATAACTAGAACTGAACTAGAACTGAACAGACTGAACTGAACTAAGGAATCTGAACTAGAACTGAACTAGAATCTAAACTAAAACTGAACTAGAACTGGACTAGAACTTAACTAGAACTGAAATAGATCTGAACTAGAACTGAACTAGAATCTAAACTAAAACTGATCTAGAACTGGACTAAAACTTAACTAGAACTGAACTAGAACTTAACTAAAACTGAACTAGAACTAAACTAAACTAGAACTGAGCTGGAACTGAACAAGAATTAAACTAGAACTGAAATAGATCTGAACTAGAACTGAACTAGAATCTAAACTAAAACTGATCTAGAACTGGACTAAAACTTAACTAGAACTGAACTAGAATCTAAACTAAAACTGAACTAGAACTAAACTAAACTAGAACTGAGCTGGAACTGAACTAGAACTGAACTAGAACTTAACTAAAACTGAACTAGAACTAAACTAAACTAGAACTGAGCTGGAACTGAACTAGAACTGAACTAGAACTGAACTAGAACTGAACTAGAACTGAACTAGATTCAACTAAAACTGAAATAAAACTGTTTTAGAATCTGAACAGGAGTCTGATTGAGAACTTTAAAGTTTAATTTGGCTTATAATCTGATTTATTATCTGATATAGAATCTGAACTGAAACCTAACCTAGAATCGAATCTAGATTCTCATCTGGAACTATATGTGACATTACAACTGAACTACACTCCGAATTAAAGTCTCTTCACTTATTTAGTCCTTTTTCTTACCACTGTCTTTATGTCGTTGATATGCAATAATTTTTCTATTTTATTTATATCTTATAGATGACATTTTTTGTTGTAGTTGTTGTTGTTTGTACTTTTTATTTAAATTTAAATTATTTTGCTGCATTTATAATAATAAATGTGCGTTATAACTTTTAATAAAAAAACTTCTGGTTAAATTTTACAAACTTTTTTTTTACAATTAATTTACGACACTGCAGGCAAAATAAATAAAAATTATTTAAATAAATATATAATTTTGTTGTTGTAATTGTTATTGTACTTACTACTTGATTTATGAAAATTTAGAAAATTATACCTGCAAAGAGAAAAAAATGGAAATAAATTTTAATAAAATTTATTTAAATTTAAAAAATTAAAAAACAAGTAAAAAATAAAGTCGGTCAAGTCCGACTATTTAATACCCTTTACCACATTGCTGGTTATTAATCTTAGCTTTCAATAACTAATGATCGGCCCTCGTATAAATATATTTTCTAATTTTGCTTAAGAATGCTGTATATTACGGTTCTAATATTTATGTCGGCTTTACGTGCTTTAAAAGGACTTTTTCTAAAAGGGGAGATTTTACGGGAGCTAGAAGAAATTATGGCCGACCTTCGTATAATTTCAGACATCGATTTATGTTTATATTTACCTTAATTTCACCCATTCTTTTCACATCTCGTATATGTGAGTTTTAAGTCCTTCAAAGTGATACTTTTAACGGGCATTGTATAGCACCTATGAGAATTTATGGACCGAACCTCGTATAATTTGGTACATCATTAGAATATTAAAATCGCTTTATATTCAGGATTTGTATGACCTTAAAACCCCATTCCGGAATGAACCTTTGTATGGGGACTAGGTGAAATAAAGGACCCATCATCACCAATTTTAATAGACCATGTCCTTGGGCCACAATAATGACACTTGACAAAGTTTAACCAAGATGTGTCTAAAATTGAGACCTGCATTTTGTTCACAAAGTGTACATGGACAGCCAGACAGACAGACGGGACGGACTGACAGGGTTAAAGGAACTTAAAAGTGGTGGTAGCAATATTTTTTTTTTGTCCTCTGCAAACTTATGCACAAACGCTTAATAATCCAATCAGGGTATAATGAGAGACAAACATGTATACATGTAACGTATAGATTCCAAAACGGATGGGCCACTTTTGATGAAATTTTTGGAGATTGATCCCAATATACAAGAAAGTAATATGGCTATAAAAATTCCAATAGGACCAGTAGTAAAGGTAGTTCCACTGCAAAGCCAATATTAATTATCGAATATCTAATTATTTCTATTAGCGAGAGTTGTCAAATTTGGTCTTAAGGAACTGTTTCACTGGACAAAGTGTAGCACGGATGGGACCAGGGAAAGGGGTACCCCCCATACAAAGCAAATATTGATTGTCGAATAACTAAAGAATTATACAAGCGAGAGTTCTTGAAATGAGGTCTTAATCAAGTATCTGTTTTTCACAAGTATCTGTTTTACTGAACAAAATGTATGATGGATAGGACCAAGGGAAGGGGTATCTCCCATAGAAATCAATCCTTGATTATCGAATATCTAAAGAACTATGACATTTTCAAATTTGGCTCCAATCACTTTTATTAATATACGTGAAATTTCTTTCAAGATCTACGACTGAGGAGAATTTTTCTGCCGCAAAGCGCAACGGGTAAAAGCTATTAATATTATTTTATTAAAAAAAATTATCTGTATTTTTTAACTCGTAAATTATTGAAATTTTATTTTCCACTTGTGGCCCATATTTAATGAAAATTGATTTTTAATTAATGAATTTATGTTTTTTTTTAACTTGTACCGCCATTTTTGCCGGATCTTAAATATTAATTCGCTTTAAATTTGCCATAAATTTTATTTAAATCTTCTTTTATAATAAATTATTTTTAAAATTAATTTAAATTTTTCTTTTTAAAACGAATTTTGGAAAAAAGTTTTTTTTTGGAGAACAAAATCTTGTTATTTCCGTTAAACGTTAATTTAATCTGAATTAAATTTATGAGATTAAAAAGTAATTAAAGTGAAATATCGAATTATTTGTAAGAAAATTAAAAGTTTGAAATTTAATATGAATAAAAATAACCAGTTTGAATACCATATTCAATACCAAGATCCATCACTACATTTCATCATTCAGGTGAAGTTCCAATTATATTACTCGAGAAGTGTTCTACAACCCGAACTTAAATATAAATTTTAATCTCAAGCAGAATCTTAAAATCTGACTCAAATTTCAAACCTAAAATCAGAATCAAAAAATCAAATAATGCGATTAGTAACCGGGTTTCGATTAATAGGAACCGGTTTTTAATGACATCTTATTCTCTACATAATTTTATTACAATTCTTCAATTAAAGGCTCTAATTTCTTTAATTTAAATCCTATGGCTACTAAATAACCGGTTAGATAGAAACCGGTTTTTAAGTAACCGGTTTTTTAAAAAACGTTTATTTTTTAAATTTTGTTTAAATAATTATATTTTTTTAATTAAAGTCTTTTTTCTGTTATTTTAACACATTTCTCTTATCAAATTTCATATATAATTTTTTATTATCAACGTCCTTCATCATTATTAATCGTAGCGCAAATGTGACGTCAATAGCGTTTTCCATACATGTGTGTATAATTACATATATTTTTACACCCTGTTTGCAACGAAATTTACACATTTAATTAACATTTAAATGTAAAACAAAATTCATATTTCTTTCAATCGAAAAAAAAATATTGAAAAATTGAAATTCAAATTTGTCAGACGATTTTGAATTAATTTGAAAATTTATTTTCTGCTTTTGTTTTGGTTGTTGTTGTTGTTGCTGTCAATAATTTTTTTTTTTGGTTTATTTACCTTAAAACCTTCAACGTTAATTTCACAGGTATGTGATGATGTTGATGATGATGAGGTTGTTGTTGTGGCTATCGATGTTGATGTCGAAGTTGTTGTTGTTGTTGCTGTTTCAGATGATGAGGTTATTAGCACCGTTTGTGGATGTTTTATGGACTCTAATAAAGACGTGGAAACTTTTAAAGGAGTAAATATGGATTGTGAAGAAGAGGATGTGGAAGAGGTTAATGCTGCAGATGTTATTTTGTTGTTGTTGTCGAGGGATTGACTACATATTTGCCATGATTTTTAAAACGTTTACGCACAAATGTAAATGTAGCAAAACAATTATGATTGTCTAAATCCGTAAAGGGGGTAAAATTTTGAAATAATGTAGAATTTGTAAAAGACATTTAAATCATTTAAGAAAATCTCGAAATTTTTAGATTTGAGTTAATAAACATTTTCAAAATTTTATAATTTCTATTTTTTTTTTTTTCAATTTTATTTTTAATTTTAAAAAATTTTAACAATTTTTCCGTTTAATTTTCGAAATAAGAAAAATTCAAATTGTTTTCATTTCACTTCCAACACCGTACAATTAATACTGAATACTGAGATGTTTTTAATATTTTTTTAACAAACAATAAAATTCTACTATTTTTTTTTTTTATTAAATAAAAAATTATGATTGTTTTAATTATAATATTCATTTCTTAACAGCAACAGCAACAACAGCAGCAAACAACAACAATAACAAAAAATAATAATAAAAAAAACTTGAAAAATTCTTTTAGTTTTTTTTTTAATAAAAATTTCATTCATTCGTTCATTCATTTAGTTGCAAAAAGTCAGTTAGTTATTTTTATTATGACGCTTTTAACAACAACAGCAACAACAACAACAAAAACAATCTCGATAAAATGACGTCTCTGTTGTAAAACTGTCATGGTTGATAACACACTCATTTAAACACACACACACACTCTCACACTCACTCAACACACACACTCAGTCATTTTCCCATACACTTATACATTTAAATAACAACAACAAAAATGTCATTAACTGTCAAAAAGAGTATGAAAAAAAGAGAACATTTGATTTATATCATTTTGCGCAGGGGCAAAACTCTTTTGGGTGAATGATGCGTTTAGTTAGAAGGCGTTAATTTTTTTTTAATAGCAAACAAATATTTAGTAACCACAATCATTTCAATGGGATTTTTCTTTTATTTAGTTCCTGGAATTGAAAAATCACATATCAAAATACGAAAAAACCCATGACGATTCCCAGTAAAACAATGAGGGATTTTTTTCCACACAAAAACTGTAATCGATATCATGGAACAATAAAAACTACGCTATGAATAAGACAATTGACTACGTTATTCGTTAGGCATTAGACTACGTCAAACACTAAACTATATTTTATGTTATATATGCAAAAGGCTAAGCTATAGACTACGCAATAAGTAAGGTTGGTCAGACTTCTCAATCCATATTTACCTCTTTACAGACTTCTCAATACCTTGTCTTCGCAAAATCGTAGACTACGCTATAGAGTTATCTATAGACTACGTTATAGACTTATCTTTAGACTACGCTATAGAGTTATCTATAGACTATCGTTATAGATAATCTATAGACTACGTTATGAAATAGACACGTTATAAACTCGCCTTTAACCACTTCTCAATGATGTTCTAACAATAAATGTTTATGGCTTCCTCTATAGAACGACGTTATAGGCTAGACTATATTGTTATTATAACCAAAACTTATGAATTAGATTCTTCGATAGCGAAACCATGGAGTGTCTTAATTAGGTTCTAGGCTGTACTAAAATCCATTAAGTAGACTATAAAACTAGTGTATGATATAGGCAAGGAGTACAGTCTATGATGTAGACTTATCTGCATACAGTTTACTTTGCACTTTAGACTAGTCCAAGACGTAGTCAATAGCCTTTTTTTTAGTGGGAGTGGAAGGTTCCAAAGGTACTTAAGTCATAATTAGATTATAGTCAATCTGTACTAGGTCTAGTTTGTTGACGTAGGACTATAGTGGAACTATAGTCTGGTCTATGAAATTGGCCACCAACTAGACTACAGTCTAGTCTATTAGATAGTAGGGTTTATAATCAAGTCAAAGACGTAAGTTATAGCATGGATTGTAGTCAAATCTGTACTACGGTCTATTTTGTGACGTAGGATATAGTGTGAACTGTAATCTGGTTTGTGAAATTTGCTACAGTATAGAATTTTGTGTAGTAAATATAACATATGCTATAGTTTGGACTATTATCTAGTCTATGACGTAGTCTATAATCTTGACTAAAGCCAAGTATAAAACGTAGCCTATAACGTAATCTAGACTGTAGTCTACAATGTCGACTATTAGACTTGTCTAAAATATGTTTAGGTGAGAGAAAATAAAATTCGCTCTACGTAAGTCCAAGTTATTTTGCGGTTTGTTTTTTTTATATAAAATTTTCTATAACTGTATTTGTTATTCACATTTTCTTTTAATATAATAGATTTTGTTGTTGTTGTTGTTTTCTTAGCTAATAATATGACGTCAAATAACCAAATTAGCACAAATGTCTTAAAGTAGGCAACTTCCTAAACTTTAAATGACAACAAAAGCAAAAACAACAAAAAAGAATATTTAAATAAAATTAAAAAAAAAACAAAAACAACGATAACATTATTAAATAAATTTTAAACGAAAAGAACAAAAAAAATGCTAAAATAAACAACTATAAAATATGATAAATATAAACAAACCGACATACTGTCTGTATGTCAGAGAGACAGGCAGACAGACGTAGTTTTTTTTTCAAGTCATAATTTCAGCTTAAATAATGAACAGACAAGAAGACAGACTGACAGACAAACATCTACTTAAGTAAGCAGACAGTTTTTTTTTTCATTAAAAACTCTCACTTGTCGTGTATGTTTTTGAACGTTTTTTTTCTATTTTTTTTAATAAATTCAGTGACATAAAAATTTAAAAGAAAACAAGTATGAATGATATAATCGGCTATGACGAATCTTCAATACCCTGCACCACAAATTTTGGAGAAGTTAATAGGTTATATTTCGTACATACACACTCACGCATATAATCACAGACATATTGAATATAAAAAGTTTTTCTTGAACACAACAAGGAACATTTAATGAGTCATAATAATTCATATTTTTGTCTATATCATTTTTCTACTGAACCGATTTTTGGAATGGTAATGAAGTAAATATAACTTAATATTATGACAAGATTTCATTCTAATTTGTCGATTTATAATGAACAATTTTACCATGGATTTTGCACTTAAAGGTTGCCTCAGATATCGGTCTATATATTTTAATATATTAAACCAATTTTGATGATTTTAAATAGAAATCTTCTCAGGTATATAAAAAATACTCAGGGCAAATTTTACAAAAGATTTTGCACTTAAAGGTTGCCTCAGATATCGGTCTATATATTTTTATATATTAAACCAATTTTGCTGATTTTAAATAGAAATCTTCTCAGGTATATAAAAAATACTCAGGACAAATTTTACAAAAGATTTTGCACTTAGAGGTTGCCCCAGATATCGATCTATATATTTTAATATATTAAACCGATTTTGCTTGTTTTATATAGAAAACTTCTCAGGTATATAAAAAATACTCAGGGCAAATTTCATTGAGCTCTGTGAATTAAAGTGACGGACAGAGATATCGACTCAGATTTTGATTTCATGCATGAATATACTGAGATCATTCCTAATTACCGTTACATACGTAATGACAAAGTTAATATACCCCCCTCAACACTTGTGATGGTGAAGGGTATAAGAACTTTTATACACGTGTAGAATGAGTTTGTAGAAATGTGTTGAAAAAATTACAAAATTAATTAAAGTTTTCAGTGTAGCTTTTCTGATTTTCCCAATTAAAAGTTGTGATTTTCTTAATTATTTAAGAGTTTTGTTAAATAAATATTTTCTTTTAAAAAACTAATTAATTTTTTGACCCAAAAAAAATACCAAAACTTTTAAGCAAATAAGTGAATTAAGGCGAAATTGAAAAAAAAAAAAAAAAAAAAAAAACAAATAAACAGTAATTTTGATGACATCAGAGATAATTACCGTTACCGTAAAAATGATGACACATGGAAAAGAAATAAGCTAAAATTTTCAAAATGTCGAGAGTTTTGAATTTGTCTAGACTTAAAGGTCACAAGCTTAAAATATGGTTTGTCTAGGAAGGTTCAGATTATATTGACTATAAATGTACTCTACCTTTCTCTCACTCACTCACTCACTCTCCCTCTCTTTCTCTTATAGTCAGATCACATCCACATTAACAAAAATTGTGACATAATGATAGTTCAGATTAATAATTAGACAATAGATCTTTAAACTGATATTTCCTTAATTAACTGTACTATTTGTTCAACCAACCTCCCACCCTCTCTCTCACTTATAGTAAGATCGATCCTCTTTTCTTTCCTATTATTTGTTTGAGTATAATTTTGAGAAACTGCATTATGGCAACATCACATAATGACATGGTTCCTTAAGTCTTGAAATTTCCACAATTTCTCTTAACCTCCAATAGGCTTGTCATAATCATAGCTTTAAACATTCCCTATTGAATTTTTCAGTTTTCCTGGACCATTTGATCTCATGAAAGCTTGTTTACAATTTT
Source organism: Cochliomyia hominivorax (assembly GCA_004302925.2). Lineage (NCBI taxonomy): Eukaryota > Metazoa > Arthropoda > Insecta > Diptera > Calliphoridae > Cochliomyia > Cochliomyia hominivorax. The sequence goes on from PYHX02000495.1 coordinate 90,104,526, forward strand.
GTTCAGAATCTTGCATAAAGTTTAGTCTGCAAATATTCCTGCTTCAAACGCGATTTCTTAACCTTAAATATTTTAATATAATTCAATTCTGAGCGTCTTCCTGTACGCTCTTCGATTTGGTATTACCATATCATTTTAACTTCCAGTCTATTCTACTAAGTGAAGCTAATAAAATGTACCGAACGTATTATGATTCGGTAGTGCAAAAAGATATAATGTTTTCTAGTTCTACCATATAAAGACCGAGAACTCCCATTTTTAAGCCACCTGAGCATGATTAAGTCTTCATATACTGTTATAACTCTACTTTTTGGATTTTATCTTTAACCTGATATCCCACTTAACCATATTAATGGTAGTTTTTCTTCTCGATGATTTCTTACGAAATTTGATGCTGAGGGAAGAACTTTATTAAAAATTCAATCCAAACATGGCAGTGATGTGAAAAACTTATGGATTTATGGAAGAAGGAATCATGTTATCAATAATATGCGACATGGAGTGGAGTATAAGAGATCAAGGAAAAAATTGTAGCATATAGAAATTGGCTAGAAAAGAAACCGGTAAATTTAGGACTGAAATTCTAGGTGCATATTTACTCTTGAAGTAGTGGAATAGAGGACAGAGTATGAAGGAAGGAAACGAGAGAGTAACAAGGAATTATGGTAGAAATAATTTGCTACATTGAGTGATGAATAAGAGATCAAGGGAAGGGGAAAATATGGCATCACGGAATTGACTAGAACAACGCCCTCTATTTATATGACTACTGGAATAGGGAAATGGATAATAAAGAAGGAAGGAAGGAGGGAAATGGAATAGAGAATGAAGAAATTGTGAGAGCAACGTGAAACCCTTAAGCGTTTATTAATCTTTCTTTCTAATTAACAGATTTTTGACAGATTCTTACAAATTAAAATTAATTATTGATTTTGTTTTGTGTCATTTTCTTTGTTCAATATTCTTTTTTTCAACTTTTAACACCCATTTTTTTCTTCATTATTTTAATTATGCAAATTCATGCAAATAATTTTTTTATAAGATCAATAGACAACAACTAAATTTAATCTTGTTTCTGAAACAGAAACTCATTTTAAAAACGTGACGTAAATTTGCGGCAAAAACGTCATTTCAAAAACGTGATTTTTGAGAAAAAACGCTCATTTATTTTTATGTCTTTAATATTCAGAATGAACCAGTTTCAATATTTACCTTTTTCTGTTGTTGATTATTGGTTGAGGGTACATCTGAATCCCATTCAGAACTTAAATCATCACTGGAGGCATAACCATAATCGCGTGGCAAAGGGACTTCTAGCAAAGATTTCGAATATTGGGCATAGCCAGGACTAAGACCACTACTAAGGCTATGGGGCGAGGGAGAACGACGATTGAGTAGAGAGTTTTTGCGCATATTGGCTATGGTGTCTTTATTATCGTAAACCGTTTTGGGAGGTATCATTATGGTGGGTGTGGGCGGCGGAGTTTTGGCTATAGCTCCTGTCGCGGAAGATAAAGACATGCCATGAGCCTGGGCAAAAGCCATGCTAACTTTACGACCATGATTTAGATTTCCCGAAGACTTTTTACGTAAGGCCTTCTTGGGATGTGAGGAAGAAGAATCTCTTTTATGTGCGGTATCTACTTTTTCCGCTTCATCCGCCTCTTTATCCTCATCAGCCTCAGTATCATCTAAAGCAGTATCTTCTGTGTTCTCTGTCTCCTCCTCCTCCTCAGGATCATCATCTTCTTCTTCATTTTCTATGACCTCTTCTTCCTCTTTCTCTTTGGAAGGGGAAGGTAAGGTACCTATTAAAGGTACCGGCTTATTGCCATTAATTATTTCCATTTGTTGTTTTTCCTCTTCCTCAAAAGAGATTTTATTTATCTCCTCAGGTGGTATTTCGGGAAAATGTAATAATTTGACAGTGATCTTCTTGCCGGCCTCATTATAATACACCTCTTTGGCACTCATTTTATCAAAGTCTTCATAGATTCTTACTTGGGGAAAGGCACATATAGACATTTTCACTGGCAGCATAACAATCAACAAGAATTTTACGTCATTTCCACTTTAAATTTGAAAATAAATGAAGCGACAAAAATTCCTTTAAAAAAAGAGGCTAAAAGTTATAACCTCAAGTTAATAAAAAAAGCATAAATCTGGGATTTTTGAAAAATTTCCCGGAATCTATAAAAATTACTCATTATTTAACCTTCAATTTCAAATTATGATTCACTTTTTAAAAATTCTTCTTTTTTTAGTAAAGAAATAATCGCTTTTATGTAATTCTATTATTTTCTTCTTTTCATGAATTTTTTTACAATTGACGTCACTTGAAATTTTAATTATAACAATTAAATAACTCGCCATTGCAATTTTTTTTAAATTTAATTCTATTAATCATACAATTTTGTTAATTGTATGTATTTTTATACCCTACACCACCACTAGTACTCAAGAGAGTATATTAATTTATCATACTAAGAAGGAATCATCTCAGACCCCGATTTAGCTATGTCGGTCTGTCTGTTGTTGACACGCTCATATTCACAATAACTGGCAGAGCTCAATGAAATAGAGGGTATCAAAGATTCGTCTAAGCCAACAGTAACATTCTTGCTTGTTGTTTTTTTTTTTTAATTTCATTTTATAAATAGACTTTCAAATAGAATTTATTAAATATATTTTTTTTATTTATCATTGTAGTTAAAGTAATTTATTAACGCAATCAGGCATTTTATTGTCTGTATGAAAACATGCACAAATGCTGCTATTTAAAACGTTTAAAAATAGTGTTGAAAATAAATGTTTTTCTATTATAAAACAATTGTATGCCACACAAGTTGTTTCAGCAATTAAAGAAAATTAAAATTTATTATAAAAAATTTAATTAATTAAATAAAATTATGCAATACTGCTAAAGTTTAAAGTCTTTAATTCATTTTTTCAACCTTAAAAATTAATTCAGCTAGCATTTTTTATAATTCAGCTAAGGGAAATGCTATTCAGCTAATTTAAAACAAATTCAGCTGTCTATAAAATTAATTCAGCTAAAGGAAATATTAATTTTTATATATAAAACAATGCTTTACAACATAAGATAAAAGTTTAAAATTTATTTTTTTATTCTTTAAAACTAATTCAACTGTAATTATAGTTCAGCTAAAGAAAGTGATATTCAGCTAACGAAAATTAAATTCACCTGTATATAAAATCAATTCAGCTAAAAAAAGTGCTATTAAGCTAACTAAAATTAAATTCAGCTGCCTATAAAATCAATTCAGCTAAAGAAATATTAACTTTTGTATAAATAAAATATGATATTGTGCTCCATAGTTAAGGCATTAAGTTAAGCAATAACTTAAACTCCTTCAAAATTAATTCAGCTGCTTTTTTTTAATTCAGCTAAAATTAATCCAGTATAATCCAGTCTATATACTAGATCAATGCCCATTAATCTGAGCTGAATTAAAGAACACAACTATTATTTATAATTTTTAGAATAAAAAATTAAGTATTTTGACAATTCAGCTAACGCTTTTTACTATTCAGCTAAGCATTTTCACTGCCAAATTAATTATAGCTGATTTTTATAAAAATTTAAAGAAATTCAGCTAAGCTGAATTTATAAAAAATTACCTATTTTTGTGGGATTTCATAAAAAATTTATCAAAGTTTAATATTTTTCATAAATATTTAAGGTATTTCACAATTCAGCTAGGGTTTTTTACAATTCAGCTAAGCTGAATTGAGGAATTTTTAATTTTTTTCATCATTTTATTGAATAATTAATAATTATTTTCTGCTTTTTTCATTAATAAATCTTAAAAGTAAACAATTAAGTAATTTTGTTAATAAATTATAATTAAAGTTGTTTTTTATCATTTTCGTTATTTTTACACAATTTACAAAAGATAAGAACGAGAAATTTAAGTTATAGTTTCTTTAAAAATTCCCAACGTTAAAAGTAATTATTTTTCCATGTTTTGTTTAACAATTTTTTTTTAATTTTTTCTTTATTTATTAAATAAATCTACACACACCCTTTTATGGTTTAAATATCTCTACCTACACTTAAACATTTTAATTGTATAAAAGAATTTTTTTATTAATAATAAAAATAAATATTTAATTTTTATATAAGAAATTTCATACGCCCACGATTTTTTCCGATATAAAAAAAAATCATATAATAAAGTCTTTTGGTCATAAATCTTATTCTTTTGCAAATTTTTACAAAAAGGAATTATTTTTTTAACATATAACAAGTAAGAATACTATATTTGGCTACACCGAATCTTAAATACCCTCCACCACAAATGCAAGTGAAGTAAATGCTTGATGTTTCGTACATACACACTCACACAAACACTCGTAGATGTATTCAATATATAAAAGTTTTTTTAATGTAACACGGAACACTTCATGAGTCATAATATTAGTTACAGTTTTAACTATATCTTTTTCTAACTGAAGCGATTTTGATAATTTTTGGAATTATAATGAAGCATATAAAGCTTTATATTGTGACAAATTTTCATTATAATTTGTTGACTTATAATTGACAATTTTAAGAACATTTTTTTGAAGAGATGTCTCTGATATATGTCCATATGTTTTAATATACTGAACCGATTTTAGTGCTTTTATATATAGAAAACTTCTCAGTTCTATAAGAAACACTCTCGCCAAATTTCATTCAGGTCTATCTATTACGGTGATGTGATGCAATTATTATATAATTTATGGTTCTTAGCGTTACACATGGAATGAAAAACTTAATATACCCTCTTCACCACCTGTGCTGGTGAAGGGTATAAAAATATTTACTTTTTTTATTAAAAGAGGCCCAATTGTTTATAAATTATCTATATAATATCTTTAAGCTTAAAATAACAACAAATACAGATAATTATTGTTGTTATTTATGGGACACAACGTTAAGACAGCAAAAAATCAACAAATATGATTTAAAAGCAACTACAACAACAATAATAATTTCAACATAATTATCATTTTACAAAGTTTGTAAACCTCTTGGTCTCTTAGCTACAAATGTTTACATACATATGTATCTTTATATATATGTTTATATACAAATGAAATTATCTATAAACCTCAATAAACCTCTTAAATGTAAATTTAATCTTAATTCAGCCGAAGGCATTTTAAAAATTAATTTTTCTTTTCCTAAGTTTCATGCAGTTTTGAAGAAATAAATAGACAGTCTGACAGACAGACGGACAGAGGAGTAGCTTGTCTGCTGCTAAAACTCTTGCATAAAATCTTTCTTTATTAGGGAAAATAGTCACCAAAGTGGGTTTCATAATAAATATTTTACAATTGTACAATGTAATCCCATAAAAATAATATTATTTAGTGACCACAAGATTCTTAGTTTAAGTCTTTATAATAAATGCGCCCACATTAATAATAATTCCAACTTAAGACTAAAAAAAATTAAGCAGCAGTAAAGAAATAAACTTAAACAGCATTATAAAGAATAATGACTAACACTGAACCAGTTTAAAAATTATAATATATAATTCAGATTATAGTTCCAATTCTATTTCAGATTCTGGGTCAGTTTATAATTATGATAGTAGTTTAGATCCTAGAATAACGTCAGTTTTAGTTCAGTTGTAGTTCAGTTCAAGTTCAGTTCAAGTTCAGTTCAAGTTCAGTTCAAGTTCAGTTCAAGTTCAGTTCAAGTTTAGTTCAAGTTCAGTTCAAGTTTAGTTCAAGTTCATTTCAAGTGCAGTTCAAGTTCAGTCCAAGTTCAGTTCAAGTTTAGTTCAAGTTCAGTTCAAGTTTAGTTTAAGTTTAGTTCAAGTTCATTTCAAGTTAAGTTCAAGTTAAGTTCAAGTTAAGTTCAAGTTCAGTTCAAGTTCATTTCAAGTTCAGTTCAAGTTCATTTCAAGTTCAGTTCAAGTTAATTTCAAGTTCAATTCTGGTTCAGTTCTAGACAAGTTCTTGTTCAGTTCAAGCTTATTTCAAGTTCAGTTCAAGTTTAGTTCTAGTAAAGTTCTATTTCAGTTCTACTTCAGTCAGTTCAAGTTCAGTTTCAGTTCAGTTCAAGCTCATTTCAAGTTCAGTTCAAGTCTAAATCATGCGTTTACAAACTTCAGCTTAAATTAAAGTTCACTAAATTCTAGAGATTTAGACTCTAGTTACGACATAGTTCAGATTATGGATAATATTCTAGATCCATTTTTTATTCAGATTATGGATAATTTTCTAAATTCGATTTTTGTTCAGATTATAGTTCCAGTTGAGATTATAATGCAGGTTCAAGTGCTGATTTGGTATAAATTAATTGAAATTTTTGTGTTATTTCTAATTCAGATTATACAGATTATAAAATTGTAGTCCATAGTCGACCTCGGATTCTATTTCAGATATTAAATCGCTTTTTTTTCAGATCCAGCTTAAATTCTAGTTCACACTTCACGTTTCAATTCAGTCAGATTCTACCAACCAAATAGCTGAATAGTTATTTTTCTTAGCTGAATAGTGTTTTACATTTAAAATAGCTTGGCTGAATACCATTAAAAGTAGCTGAATTGAAAGAATTTTTATCTTTATAGAATTTTCAATGAAAATTGTTCTATTATTTCCCTAATTTTTGTTTATTTTGCCCTATTTTGAATGATATTATAATTTTTTATATTTTTCGTTAACTTTCCAAAACATCTGTTTAAATATTTTAAATTCTTTTGTAATAAATTGAACTAATTAATTTAATTGTAGTCGAAAATTTAAAATTATTTAACAGATTTTTCAAGATAAATAAAGTCAAAAAATTTGGGAAACTCCAGCAGCTGAATAAATAATGAAAAGCATTAACAAAGTATTTAAAATTTGGCTGAATAGTATTAAAAAGCAAAAGTTTAGAAAAGAAAATCTTAAAGCTGAATCGTTTTTCAGCCAAAAGAAAATTAAAATCAAACTGCTGAATACTAAAAGAAGGGAAAATAAAATTAAGGCAAAGAGATTCGTAAGTTAAATAAAATTTTAGTAAACTGCTTAGAATTTTCTTTAAATATCACTTGCTGAATAGCATTTTTATAGCTGAATAAGGGAATTTTTTTAAAAACATCAAAATATATTTTCTATTTAAAAGATCTAATTAAAAGTTATAAATTTTCTGAACTTATTTTTTTTAAATTTGACTCATTTTTAAAATTTTAACCTTAAACCAGCGTTTTTAACTATTTTTATACCCTCCACCACTATAAGTGGTGAAGAGGGTATATTTGCTTTGTCATTCCGTGTGTAATGCTTAGAAGGAATCTTCTCAGACCCCATAATGTATATATATTCTTGCAACAAATCAGCATCTGACTCGATTTAACTATGTCCAACTGTCTGTCCGACTGCCTGTTTATCTGTCTGTTGTTGGCACGCTCACATCCACAATAATTGACAGAGCTCAATAAATTTGCACTTTGTTTTAGTCCTGGGAAATTCCCATTTATAACCACCAATATCGGTTCAGTATATTAAAAGATATAGACCGATATCTGAGGCAACCACTAAGTTCAAGCGAAGATCTATCGTAAAATTGTGTTTTTAACTATTTTTATATCCTCCTCCTGTATACGTGTTTGATTGTATGTGTGAGTGTGTAAGTACGAAACATAATGTATTAATTTACATGCATTCGTAGTGAAGGGTATTGAAAATTCGGCATAGCGGAATAAAGCATTCTTACTTATTTTCTTTAATTTAAAAAATTTTAGGTTTAAGCTCCATTTTTTTCTCCTCTTTACACTTTTTTGTCATCTCAAATGTCAACAACATCTTATATTAACACCATAAAACATGATTTTAACTAAAATATATATTATGTTTTCTTTTACATGACAAGCTAAATAGAGTTGCACCAACAAAAAAAGATCACCAGTGTTATCATAAATTTTAAATTGACAGTCAAAATAAATGTTTTCCCCCAAATTAAGCTAAATAAATTGCTCTTTTTCTCTTTCTTCCTCTCTTGTTTGGGCCACTAACAGAAGACCACATTAAATAACATGATTAAGACGAGACATAAAATAAGTTCAGTAGTAAAACAGCTTAAAATAGCAAAAATTATAAGAATAATTTATAGTTTATTTGGAGAAAAAGGTGTAAATTGCTTAACAGTTTTATTTACGTTTTCAGCACGATTTTTTTCATCTTTTGTATCTATAAAAGATCTTTTTTTTATTTTAATCATAATTAATTTGTCAGACACGTTTATCAGATTAGACACACCTTTGGGTGAGAGGTTTATTGAAAGTAAGAAACAAAAAAGAGAAAATAATTTAGAAAATTTCTAAATCCGTGAAAATGAAAACGATTTTGTGATCTTTTGGGAGAAAAAAAATAGTCAAGATAAAAATCTTTAGTGTAAATTCTAATTCAGATTTTAGTTCAAGTTCCAGCTCAAATTTTTGTTAAAATTGTAGTTCAGATTTTAACGCAGACTCCCGATCATATCCTGCACATTTCATAGTGCCGTTATTCGTCAGATTCTAGACGAGACTTCAGTTTTCTCGATCACATTCTAGTGTAGATTATAATTCAGATTTAAGCTTAAATTCTCATTCAGATTCTATTTTAGATTCCAGTTATAATTTCGCTTAATTTCTAGGTGATATTCTATATCAGATCTGTTTCAAGATCAGATTAAAATAATGACTGAAATTAGATTCTTCAGCTTTAGTTCAAATCTAATTCAGTTCTACTTCAATTTAAGTTCAGTCTTAGTTCTAGTGCAGTTCTAGTTCAGTTCAGTTCAGTTAATTCCAGTTCAATTCTCGTTCAGTTCTACATCAGTTCTGGTTAAGCTAAGACAACAACCGTTCGTCTTAGTCAACACCACAACCATTTTTCTCTTTATTTAATTTACACATTTTTCCTCTTCATTAATTCCTTTCGATATTTGATTCATTATGAAATCTTTTCATTTGATTTATGTTTCTCTCTCTCTTTTCTTATGACATTCTGTCATTATTGCCTTTAAGCATTAATTTTTTTTTTGTTAAAGTGTTATGGTTTACTGGTCACATTAGCATTTCACCATTTATGGTTGGTGTAACCAAACAACATGCGTAAATCACTGCAAACGCCACAACAAAACAAGAAACATGTCAGTCACCAAAAATCAACAACAAAATATTAAATCAAAATAAATAAAATTTAATTTACAAAAACAAAAATAAAATAAAAAATTAATTTCTTGAAACGCAACATAAAAAGGAAATTTTATTAAGTCAGACTAAACAAATACAAAAGGAAATATTATGAAGTCTAATTAAGCAAATAAAAAATTACAAAAAAAGAAGAGCTGATTTAAATTATTTTCTTGTTAAAGTAAACAAATTAAATATTTTAAGTTTTTGATAAATTACTTTCTCTGCTGAATACAGTTTTTATTGCTGAATAGCAAATATCTTCTAAAAATACCTTCAAGACTTTTCATAAGCTGAATTCATGTTATTTTCTTTTATTTTAAATAAAGAATTTTATTAGCTGAATTACATTCTTAAGCAAAAATTATATTATTTTTATATATTTTCTTAGCTGAATATGAATTAAAGTAGCTGAATTAAATTGTTCTCTAAGAAAATATTAAATATTTAAGAACATTTTTAAACTTTAAGCTTCAGTTCAAAATTTTTCTTAGCTGAATGTATTTTTAAGTAGCTGAATTCAATTTTTCTTCAAGAAAATAAATAACTTTAGATATTTTAAGGTATTTCTTTAGCTGAATATAGTTTTAAGTAGCTGAATTGCATTATTTGCTTTATAAAATAAAAAATTTCAGTTACTTTCTTTTCCTTCTTTAGTTTCTTAGCTGAATATGTTGTAAAGTAGCGGAATATGCTTTTTTATTTGCATTTCAGCAAATTTACATAATTATGGCTTTCGGGCGAAAATAGATTTATTTGTAAGGATTTCTTTAGCTGAATATATAAAAAATCAATTAGTTTTTGTATTTCTCTAGATAAATATGATTTTTATTATTTATTAAGGTATTAAATAAACATTTAAATCATTAATTATATATGTTTGTTTTATTAATGCAGCAGAATTAATTTAAGTGATTTATTTTTGCATTTTTTTGCTGAATACATTTAAAATCAATTAACATCTGTGTTTTTCAGTAGCTGAATTATGTTTTCTTTTTTTTTTTTCAAAAATTGTAAATTTTAAATTATCTATGTTATTTCTGACAATTTTGCTTAGCTGAATTGAGGTTGTGAGATGTAAAAAGAAATTTAATTCATGAATTATATGAATTTTATATTAAAAATAAAGCTGAACAAGATTCTACATTATAATATAATAAAATTTAATAAATTTAAAGACTTTTTGTGAAATCTCATTAGCTGAATTACAATTTTCAACTAAAACATGTTTTCTTTTTGCGAATTTAGTTAGCTGACTATATTTAAAATCAATTATCTCTGTTATTTCTTTAGCTGAATATGTTTTTAGGCAGCTGAATATAGTTTTCTTTTCAAAAATATAGAAATTTCAACGTTCTGCGTAATTTCAAAGAATTTCACATAGCTGAATTTTGGTTTTAAGATGTTAAAACAATATTTTAAAAATAAGTCATAAGAATTTTGTTTTAAATTAGTAGCTGAATAGGTTTTTCGGTAGCTGAATTAATGAAATTTTTAGAGAATTGTTATGAAAACAATATTTTCTTTGGTATTAAAGTGATAAATCTCTTAAAAAAAATTCTATATATGTTGGATAAATAATGTTTATAGATTCCGGGAAATATTTTATTTTTTTATAAATTTTATATTTACTTTTTGTTGTTGTATTTTAATATTTAATTTTTTCTGGTTTTATGGAAACACTTAATATGAGTGCCTTTTTAATAGGTTTTCGATAATATTTTGTTGTAATTTTTTTATAACATAAATTATATAAAAATTTCTGCACTTTCACTTGTTAATGATAAATTTATTTCTTTATTTTTTTAACATTTCTTTCTTAACGGCCTCTTTTTGTTTTCTTTTCAAAAAAAATTTCTCCTTCAATAAGTCATCAACATTGTTAATAATATTTTTCATTCAAAATGAAATTTTATTAAAAATATTTTTTTGTTTAAAATCAGCACAAAATTAATTAAATAATTGTAAAATATAAAACACAAAACAATTAAACTTTTTCATTCAATAAAAAAAAGATAATGTTTTAACGTTAAAGGTCCCTTTTTGTTGGAAAATATAAACTTCCCAAGATCAAAACGATCAAATGACAATGTACGTGAGTAGAAATATTCACAGCGCCACTAAAACGTACGCACGCACGCGTTCACTATGAAAATACAACTGAAATTTAATTTAAACTTGAGAGTAAAATTTAGCTCTTAAAAAAAAGTATAAAATAATAATCAATACAAAAACAACAACAACAATAATAAACATAAAAATAATGAAGCTTTTTAATTGAAAGCGGCAGCAACAACAACAAATGAAATTGTCAAAAAAAAATTCATAATAAATAATACAATTCAATAATATAATAATGGAAACAGCAACAATAATATGATCATTGTGATTAAAAAAAATGATCAAGACAGTGGTTTAGAAAGTAGTTTTATCGGTTAAAAATAAATTTATATTGTTCTAAAATATTTAATGTCATACATATCACGATCTATAAAAACTTCAAAAATCTATCAAAATATTTGGAATTGTGGGCGTGGCAAGCTGTTTTAACTGCTTTATCATTTTATAAAAGAAAGTGTTTCTTTTAAACAAGTCTGAAAGCAAATTATTATTACCTGAAAATTAATTATGATAATTAACTAATTTTTTCTGGGTTAAAAAGTTTAAACAATTGACTTTTAGATCCGGGTACTCTAGGCCCTTATAACGTTAACTTAATGCGAATTATTTAATTTTCCCTCAAGTACTAGTTTCTTCCCTAATTTTAAGTTTACCAGCATAGATCTCTTGAGGGCCAGAAGGGATTTAAAAAATATTACTAAGAAATAAAACCTATAAGTGTCCACTTTTCCTCCATATATAGTTTAAGGCTATTTAGATCCATCTAATGAATACATTTTCTATTTGAATGAAAAGACTCCTAAGATTTCTCTGGTATTTTTTAACTTGTTTAATAAAACAGTACGATTTTTAAATTTTTATCTCTAAGAAGTGATCGCCATTTAAAAACTATTCACGACAATTAAACGATTTTTTCTTTGTCATGTCGTTGGTAGAATTTTCTTTCAAAAATGGTTCTATATGTCACCCTGACGTTTACACCCACCAAGTTATGAAACTTTTCTTAAGTACTAATTTTTTCTTAAATTTTATGACTGAAATGGGATTGAAAATATATTGCTGTCAGAAAAAAGTTACAAGTGTCTACCTTTTTGGACTCACCTGTTTTATTCGAATAAAAATCCTGACATTTTTCTATAGCGATTTCTTGTGAACACAGAAAAGTTTATAATAAAAATTCGCTGTCACGAATTTTAATATATAAAAGTCTGATCCTAAATTAAAGCCATACAAACTATAATCCAGAACTGACTAAAGCCCCTGTATCAGGGGCTTTAATCTTCTGAAATTTTCTCTAAAGACTACAAATCTTAAAACAATATGAGAATTATGATAATATTTGTTATTATCACCATTAATGAAATTCTGTTCCCTCTTTTACGAAAGTCGGGCCATGAATTCCCGAGGACGTACAAAGATAACATTCTATAGTTGTTAACACAATGTCATATATGCGCCATAAAAACGTTTTAATAATTTCACAAAAATCGGCCTTTAAATCCAAGTCACCAAGTCAGTCAGATAAACCCAACCAACCGTTTAAAAGTCACAAATTAAAAAAAACCCGAATCTAAACTACTGTAAACTTACAAAAACAATAATAAACACAATTATAAACAACTACAACGAATCGACTTATTAATTCTCATTATTATAAACGAATAAAAAATCGTTTGCTTTCGTTTATTTTACAACAAATAAATTCGTCTACATGAAAAAAAATGTAAACAACCGCAAAACCTACAAAAAAACGTTTTCGTAAAGAAAAAAAACGATTCTTATAGAGCAAAAAAACAAAAACAACACATAAACACGATTGCATAGTGAACGAGCAAAAAAACTGTAATTAAAGAAGTAAACCAAAAGCAACAACAACAACAGAACCAACTCATACACAGAGAAACCATAATGATAACACAAGAAAACAAGTATGAATACGATATACGGCGTGCCGAATCTAAGATACCCTCCACCAATAGCCGTTTAAGGGAAAAAGGGCCCTATAAAAACTTTAGTAATTCTTGATATCATTTAATAGTTATATGGACTCAAAACTGTTTACCGGGAGGTACAGCAAAATATGGACTTAGATTGTTCAGATTAATAAGATATATTCGGGAGAGTTAGAAAATTACTTGTGCCGAATTTCAAGGACAATTGAATTTGCCCTTAATTAATAGTTTTACTAGCTCAAACCACTATCCGGGAAGGGGCGGTATATGGGAGCTATAGCAAAATATGGATTGATATTAATAAAATTAATAACGTATATTGAAGACGATTAAGGAATTAATTGAGCCAAATTTTAATAGAATCAGTTCGTATTTAAGAGTTTTATAAATCATAAAACCTAATCCGGGAAGGAACCTCATATGAGAGCTAAATCAGAGAATGACCCGGGTTTATTATTGCATAGAAATAAATATATATGGAAAATTTCAGAAGATTATCTTTAAAATTATGAACCATATAGCACACAGATTTTTGGGTGTATCAAAATTTTGCATATTTCAGTCCATTAATTTTTTTCTATTGATCCGATTTTGATGATTTTTTGGTGCGATAATGAAGATTATTTTTGTTTTAATCAAGTTACTTTTTGTTGAAAAAAATTTTCAGAATTTAGAAATTGTCTCAGATATCGGTCTATAACTTTTAAGACAATGAACCGATTTAGCTGTCTTAATAGGCAACTGCTTAGGACAATAAAAACATTGTGGCCATTGTCGGCCATAACGCTACGCTTGAGAATATTTTCAACAGGGAGATGACCAAAGCTAAATCGAAATATACCCTCGTCTCTACTTGTAGTGGTGGAGGGTACAAAAAACTTAATGCAAATAACAAAAAAACTAAAGCAAAAACATTAAATAGAGAAAAAGAGAGGGAGAGAGAGTCACAATGAGAGCAGAAAAGAAAACCTTAAACAAGAGTTTTAAATGTTAAAGTTTAAGTAAAAAAGATTAAAAAATAATTAACTTAAATTATAAGTTAATAATTAATTAAAATTTAATTAATAACTATTTAGTAAATTAATAATTAAATAATGTTAATATAATTTAATTTTCTCTTACAACAAACATTTCCACATGTTAAATTTTTACCGTAATAAAACAATAACAATAACATAATAAGTAGATAAATAAATATGGCGTTCTCCTTGTTATTGAAGAGCATAAAATGGAGCATTTCATTTAAGAGAGAAGAGAGAGAGAGAGTAAAAGAAAAAGGGAGCTTTAATATAATGATTAAACTGTAATTACTTTTTCTCGGGAATCGTGCATTGGTGAGTTTTATGTTCAATTATTTTATAAAACTTTCGCTTGGAACACATTGCAGACTGCAGACTGCAGACTACCAACTGCAATTTGTCAAAATAAATAAACACGTTGACGACAGCACAGCACAGCACAGCTACAAATATTTTAATATTTATTTAACTGTCAAACTTTGGAATCAGCTGATTCAGTAGCTACCACACGACTACAACTTTAACACTGCAACATTTGTGTTCGTGTCGTCATGTAGTCTGCTGTCTTCAATGTGTTCATAGCAATATTGAATAAATTGTTATTTTCTCTATTTACTCTCTGTATTTTATCACATAAAATAAACAATTATAAATTTATAATTAATTTTTATAATTTTTTAATTATTTTCACGGGATCTAAAAGTAAAAAAAAGTAAAATCTGAGAAAACTATAATGGGTCGTGCTGACTTTGGAAAGAGATCGTACTATCAGCTTGTGCGTTCATTTAAGCGTTTTTTTTTGTTTTCTATAAAAAAATAATGTTATAGTCGGTCCAGCTCGGCTATGTAATACCCTACACCACAATGTTGATTTAAAATTGTAGTTATGCAAAAGTATTGAAGCGACCCTCGTTTAATTTTATTTTTTGGTTTATTCTTAAGTCTGCAGTACATTATTGTGAAACTAATTTAATGTAAAATTTATGCGTTTAAAATTAATTTAAAGCTACAAGAAATTATGGACCGAACCTTGTATAATTCTGCACGTCGGTTATTGCTTATGTTTATCTTAAATTGATCAGTTACAATACGAACGTATTTATATGTGACATGTATTTCCTTCGAATTGATATTTGTAAGGAGGCTCGTATTTGAGACCTATGAGGGGCAATGGACCAACTTTATCATACTTTTCCACATCGTTTTGGAATATCATAAGATTTATTTCAGTTAAATATTGTTAAAATAGCTTTGTATTTAGGTCATTAGCATGGGAGGTACCTGAAATATAGGTCCGAACATGGACAATTTCAATCGTCCTCGTGCATAAATAATTGTGTGCATTAAATTTTATCATATCTCAAGAATTGCGATTTGTAGAGTGTTTACAACGTTTACATGGACAGCCTGCCTGATACCGATATCGGTCTATATATATTCTCACATAGTTCGAGTTATTATTTTAGTGTTAAGATGGACAGACAACAGTTTTTTTCTAAAGATTACTGACTTCCGTTTTTCTAATTTAAAGATAATTTCCGATATCGGTCTATATAAAGTTTCATATAGTTACAGTTATTAGTTTAATTTTGAGATGGACCGACAACAGTTTTTTCGTTGAGTATAAAAATAAGCCACAATCGACAAAGATTATGACCCATAAATAAGCTCTTTACTTCAAGCAACTTTTAAACAAACTAAAAAAAGTTCCTCAGAGGCCAATTTACGACTATATTTAGAACCGATTTTGAGTTATATTCGCAAAGCTTATTTAACGGTTTAGAAAGCTTTTTTCTTTAACGAAAGCTTTTCTTTGACTATTAATAATTTTATAAGACTCCATTTTGAAATTAGATAAATATAAACAAAAAGCTTTATTAAAGCTTTTAATTTTAAATAAAAATTCATATTGACAGAAAAGTATAATATTTTCTTTGTGGTTAATTTTAAGCTTAAAAATATTGTGAAAAATATTAAGTAACTTTTTTATTAAAGCTTTTAACTTCGAAAGCTTTACATTTAAAGCTAAAATTTTAAATTAAATATTTTGATCACATTTTTTTATAAAATTTAGCTTTTAAAATATTTATAACATTTCGTTTATGCCTCCCTAATTAACGTCATTTGTCATGCGATCCATTTATCATGTTAGTATCACTTAAATAAGGAACTAAACACACAACGAATTAAAGTGGTTTTTTATTTATTAAAAAAAGAGAAATTTAATCAATTTAAATAAATTTTTTAAAATAAATAATTTTAGGAAAACTAAAACGACCACAAAATTATTAAATTACAAAAACGTAAAATGGAACTAGATAATAATTGTGATATAAGTGGAAAATAAGGAAAATTCGAAATTGCAACAAATTTTAGAAAAATAAGAAAATTTAAAAAAATTAATCAAAAGTTTCAATATTTAATTAATTTGAATTTCAAATTATTAATTAAAGACCTTCTAAAAGTCTGACCTTTTTTTAACCTCAAAGCTTCCCGCCTTCTTTCTTCAATTTTCAATTATTTCCTATTTGACTTTCAATTTTGTTGAAACACTATTTACGTTAGTTTTCCTCTCGTCTAATAAATATTCATTATTTAAAGTCAAATTAGAAAAAAAACTTATTTGCTGATAAGAAATATCAACAATTTGAAAAAAATTAAAAAGAAAAATATTTAAATAAAAACACACACACACACACACAAATGTTCTCCTAACAACCAATGAATCGCAACCATCATCACCATTAATGCATAATATAATCGGCTCTGACGAATTTTAAGCACCCTCCAATACAAATGCGTGTGAAGTAAATATGTTATGTTTCATACATACACACTCACATATGCACACACAAACTTATACAATATATATCGTTTTATATCTTTTGAAATACGGAATCAATTTTGTTAGTGTTAAATGGGAAACTTCTCAGGACTATGAGAAATATTCGGACCAAATTCCATTGAGCTCTGTCAATCATTGTGGACGTGAGCGTAGCAACAACAAACAGATCAACGGACATACAGTCAGCCCGATGGACAGACATACAGACAGAAAATCATAGCTAAATCGAATCAGATTTTGATTTGATGCAAGAACGTATATACTGATGATGGAGGGTATAAAAAATATTTAACAAAATAATGAATTAAATTAAACTTTTAAAAATCACTAAATAAAAAAATTCATATTTTTTTACTTAAAAATTCGACGCAAAGTGACGTCAAACTTTAAATTGTGTGTCAGTGTGTTCACTAATAAGTAAAAGACTAAAAATGGTTTAACAAATAAACAAAAAAATAAAAATGATTTAATTTAACATAAATAAAAATAAATAAAATGACAGGCAGGAATCATTTAAATAAATAAATAAATAAATAAATAAATAAATAAATTTAAATTAAATTTCAACACAAAAGAAAACAAAATCTAATGGATTCAAATTTGAAAGCTGAAATTTTTTGGACGGAAATTGAAAAAGAGTATTTTTTTTATTTCCAAACATAATTTTATTTATTATTATTTTTTTATTTAAAAAGTCCAACAACAAAAAGTAACGTTTTTTTTCAAAACATCTCATTCCTGCTCTTTATTATCTATCAACGCCATCTACATTTGAGTAGTTTATTAACGTGTGAAAGAAAGCTTTTAATACAAAAAAGCTTAGCGTGTTTTAAAACAATATTACAGAGCTACAAATGCCACAACTACCAACAAATTAACAAGAAAACTTACTATTGTGCCACTAGACTAGAACAGTTTAAAAACAAGACTATAGTGCCAACAAAGTACAAACTAGACTATAGTTTCAACTATAGACTAGTTTACAAAACAAGACTATAGTGTCAACAGTAGACTAGTTTACAAAACAAGACTATAGTGTCAACACTAGACTAAACTAGACTATAGTTGACACTATAGTCTAGTTTACAAAACGAGACTATAGTGTCAACTATAGACTAGTTTACAAAACAAGACTATCGTGTCAACTATAGACTAGTTTACAAAACAAGACTATAGTGTCAACTATAGACTAGTTTACAAAACAAGACTATAGTGTCAACTATAGACTAGTTTACAAAACAAGACTATAGTGTCAACTATAGACTAGTTTACAAAACAAGACTATAGTGTCAACTATAGACTAGTTTACAAAACAAGACTATAGTGTCAACTATAGACTAGTTTACAAAACTAGACTATAGACTAGTTTACAAAACTAGACTATAGTGTCAACTATAGACTAGTTTACAAAACAAGACTATAGTGTCAACTATAGACTAATTTACAAAACTAGACTATCGTGTCAACTATAGACTAGTTTACAAAACAAGACTATAGTGTCAACTATAGACTAGTTTACAAAACAAGACTATAGTGTCAACTATAGACTAGTTTACAAAACAAGACTATAGTGTCAACTATAGACTAGTTTACAAAACTAGACTATAGACTAGTTTACAAAACTAGACTATAGTGTCAACTATAGACTAGTTTACAAAACAAGACTATAGTGTCAACTATAGACTAATTTACAAAACTAGACTATCGTGTCAACTATAGACTAGTTTACAAAACTAGACTATAGTGTCAACTATAGACTAATTTACAAAACTAGACTATCGTGTCAACTATAGACTAGTTTACAAAACAAGACTATAGTGTCAACTATAGACTAATTTACAAAACTAGACTATCGTGTCAACTATAGACTAGTTTACAAAACTGGACTATAGTGTCAACTATAGACTAGTTTACAAAACTAGACTATAGACTAGTTTACAAAACTAGACTATAGACTAGTTTACAAAACTAGATAATAGACTAGTTTTACAAAACTAGACTAAAGACTAGTTTACAAAACTAGACTATAGACTAGTTTACAAAACTAGACTATAGACTAGTTTACAAACAGACTATAGACTAGTTTAAACTAGTGTCAACTATAGTCTAGTTTACAAAACTAGACTATAGTGTCAACTATAGACTAGTTTACAAAACTAGACTATAGTGTCAACTATAGACTAGTTTACAAAACTAGACTATAGTGTCAACTATAGACTAGTTTACAAAACTAGACTATAGTGTCAACTATAGACTAGTTTACAAAACTAGACTATCGTGTCAACTATAGACTAGTTTACAAAACTAGACTATCGTGTCAACTATAGACTAGTTTACAAAACTAGACTATCGTGTCAACTATAGACTAGTTTACAAAACTAGACTATCGTGTCAACTATAGACTAGTTTACAAAACTAGACTATCTTGGTCAGCTATAGACTATTTTACAAAACTAGACTATCGTGTCAACTATAGACTAGTTTACAAAACAAGACTATGGTGTCAACTATAGACTCATTTATAAAGAAGGCACTTTTGTCTAGTTTCTAAACTCGACTATAATCGAAACTATAGACTCAACTGTATTCTAGAGTCGAGCCTTTAGTCTAGACTATTTTTTAGTCTTTCCACTTGTCTTGTTTCATATAAATTCCTTCGTGATTAATTTATTTTATCTCTCTCTTCTCTTATTTCTTAATCTTTTAAACAAATTTTCTCAATTTGTAAATAATAATTTTAACAACTAATTAACCTGTGTTTGGCCCTGCCACACACTCATTTGTTGCGCTTTTTCTTTTATTATTGACTTCCTACTTCGGTTAAGGAGTGTCGGTAGTTTAAGTCTTTTTCGGTTTTTGCTCTCTGCTTAACACTTGGCAAATTATAGCTGCCAAAATGTGAAAGAGTTATCGTGTGGTTTCAAGACATGTGTGTGCTATGTTGGAGTGTGTGTGTGTGTGTGCTGCAACAACAGTCAAGTGTTGTAAGTCATAGTTGCAACGATAATAATACTGTTGAAGGAATGATAAGTGAAAAGAAATGTGAAGGCAAAAAGGAGGTTATAAAGCAGCTGTTGGTGGAGCAGCAAAAAAAAAACAGGTGGCAAAAAGGGGAGAAATATGGTGGCGTGTTTGTATATTTTATTAAATATGAGGGGAGGAAAAAAATTGGAGAGCAAATAATTAGCATTTGGGAAGGAAATAGAAATTTATAATTCTAGTTTTTGTTTTGTTAGAGGAAACTGCTATAATTTTGCTCTTTTGTGTGTTGAAGGAGACTTAGAGTTTTACATTCTATTTTTTTTTGTTTGCTGCTGATAGTTAAATAGTGCAACATTGAATGTGTATTATGTGGCGCCTGATATGTAATGCACTCGGTTGCCAGATGCCGCTTAAAATAAATGTTGCAGCCACAAACATTGCAACAGGCAATATGTAACTGGAATGTAAATGAATATGTTGCATTTGAAATGTCAATGGAAATTTATAGAGAGCGGCTTCACAAAAAATATTTGCTAGAAAACAGAAAACGAAAAAATACCTTAAACCACAAACATGAAAAGAAAGAAGAGGAAGAGGAGGAGAGGAGGTGGTGGTGGTGAGGGGCGGCAGAAATAACAGAAGGAGTTACCGAAAAAATGGCAGGAGGTTACCACAAAAAGGTGCTACACATGGTGGTCGTTAAAAACATTGAAATGTTTTTGTTGTTGCTGCCTACAATTGCTATTTAGCATACAAAACCAAGACAAAACTCGCTGCATCCATCTCTCCAAATCTGAAAAGTGTCTTTTCCCTCCACATGTCTGTCCTTCTGTCTGTCCGTCTTAACATTCAATCCTTTCATTTCTTCTCACTTCTCAACTGGAAGGAGGTCGTTTTTTCTGAAATCCCCTCAATAAATTTAATTGCTTGTGTTATTCGAGTAGTTTTTTCCTTTTTCTTTTAATTTTTCTCTTTTTTTTTTGCAGCTCAAAAAAAAAACCAAAAACAACTACAAAAAAATAGCAAAACTCACTTGTTTAAAACTCCAACATGTTTGTATGCAAAAAATTTATGATAATGTTAAATAGCTTCTTGTATCGAAATGCTATTATGGGAATTTAAACTATTATAAATAATATTTAATGATATAACGAGCCCCCAGAGAGCCACATATATATGTAGAGAATAAGAAATATTGGAAAAATAAAACTTAAGAAAATTGTTAAAGAAAAATTATTAATTGATAAATTTTTGAAGGAAAATTATTATTTATTGGTTCGTATGGGGGAAATGACTAAAAATGAAATATTGATAAGTGATATAAAAAGAAATGAAAAGCAATTAAGTAAAATCTCCAATAAAGAGTCATAAATTAGAATGAAGATTAAATTTAAAAAAAAACACACAAACTCTCCAGGCTATAAACTATCAAACATATATAAATAAAAAGCAGACTATTATCTAGAAACTGGACTATAGTCATTAATATTAACATAAATTGTCAATACAGTTAATGCCTATAGACGAGACTATAGTCTAGTCTATAATCTGTGCCTATAGACGAGACAATAGTCTAGTCTATAATCTGTGCCTATAGACGAGACTATAGTCTAGTCTATAATCTGTGCCTATAGACGAGACAATAGTCTAGTCTATAATATGTGCCTATAGACGAGACTATAGTCTAGTCTATAATCTGTGCCTATAGACGAGACTATAGTCTAGTCTATAATCTGTGTCTATAGACGAGACTATAGTCTAGTCTATAATCTGTGCCTATAGACGAGACTATAGTCTAGTCTATAATCTGTGCCTATAGACGAGACAATAGTCTAGTCTATAATCTGTGCCTATAGACGAGACAATAGTCTAGTCTATAATCTGTGCCTATAGACGAGACTATAGTCTAGTCTATAATCTGTGCCTATAGACGAGACTATAGTCTAGTCTATAATCTGTGCCTATAGACGAGACTATAGTCTAGTCTATAATCTGTGCCTATAGACGAGACTATAGTCTAGTCTATAATCTGTGCCTATAGACGAGACTATAGTCTAGTCTATAATCAGTGGTCTATAGACGAGACTATAGTCTAGTCTATAATCAGTGTCTATAGACGAGACTATAGTCTAGTCTATAATCTGTGCCTATAGACGAGACTATAGTCTAGTCTATAATCTATGCCTATAGACAAGACAATAGTCTAGTCTATAATCTGTGCCTATAGACGAGACAATAGTCTAGTCTATAATCTGTGTCTATAGACGAGACTATAGTCTAGTCTATAATCTGTGCCTATAGACGAGAAGACATAGTCTAGTCTATAATCTGTGCCTATAGACGAGACAATAGTCTAGTCTATAATCTGTGCCTATAGACGAGACTATAGTCTAGTCTATAATCTGTGCCTATAGACGAGACTAATAGTCTAGTCTATAATCTGTGCCTATAGACGAGACTATAGTCTAGTCTATAATCTGTGCCTATAGACGAGACTATAGTCTAGTCTATAATCTGTGCCTATAGACGAGACTATAGTCTAGTCTATAATCTGTGCCTATAGACGAGACTATAGTCTAGTCTATAATCTGTGCCTATAGACGAGACTATAGTCTAGTCTATAATCAGTGTCTATAGACGAGCTACATAGTCTAGTCTATAATCAGTGTCTATAGACGAGACTATAGTCTAGTCTATAATCAGTGTCTATAGACGAGACTATAGTCTAGTCTATAATAGTGTCTATAGACGGACTAACATAGTCTAGTCTATAATCTGTGCCTATAGACGAGACTATAGTCTAGTCTATAATCTATGCCTATAGACGAGACTATAGTCTAGTCTATAATCTATGCCTATAGACGAGACTATAGTCTAGTCTATAATCTATGCCTATAGACGAGACTATAGTCTAGTCTATAATCTATGCCTATAGACGAGACTATAGTCTAGTCTATAATCTATGCCTATAGACGAGAGACTATAGTCTAGTCTATAATCTATGCCTATAGACGAGACTATAGTCTAGTCTATAATCTATGCCTATAGACGAGACTATAGTCTAGTCTATAATCTATGCCTATAGACGAGACTATAGTCTAGTCTATAATCTATGCCTATAGACGAGACTATAGTCTAGTCTATAATCTATGCCTATAGACGAGACTATAGTCTAGTCTATAATCTATGCCTATAGACGAGACTATAGTCTAGTCTTATAATCTATGCCTATAGACGAGACTATAGTCTAGTCTATAATCTATGCCTATAGACGAGACTATAGTCTAGTCTATAATCTATGCCTATAGAGAGACTATAGTCTAGTCTATAATCTATGCCTATAGACGAGACTATAGTCTAGTCTATAATCTGTGCCTATAGACGAGATAATAATCCAACTATATAACTATACTAACTATATAATCTAGTCTATAAGAACTCTAAACTAGTCTAAACTCCAAACTATAGTTTAAACTCTAAACTAGCTTTTTTGACTCAAACTGGAGTTGAGAGACTAGCTTAGAGTTTAAACTCTAGTAAAGAGTCTAATCTTTATTTTAGACTCTTAACTTTAGATAAACTATAAACTTTTTAAAGTGATTTATTTATCATCTTTTTTTTTCTTAGTCTCAAATATCTTGTAGTTGTCACCTTTTTTAAAACGTCATAATTTATTTATGTTATAAAATATTTGAAATATTTCTTTTGAGAGTTATGGGCAAAAATAAACACTTGATTTTGTGTAAAATAAATTGTAGCACTTTTTATCTCTCACAAAAAATAAGACAAAAAAAAGTAAAAGAGAGTAAATTTAAATGAAATGACATCATGTTTAAGTTTTGTGACAGCCTGCAGCTGTTTTTTGCTCTTGCCACAAAAGGTGTCCGTGCATGAATGTATTCCATGATTAATGATCACCACTGATAAACTGAAGTATGTTTTTTTTTTCTAATTTTCTAACGATACTAAAGATCTAAACGAAAAAAAATTTCTTTTTTTAATAGAAAATAGTTTAAATTTAGTTCGTTGCTGCAATTTGTGCACTTTTTTGCTTGCAACATGACAACCTGCCGTGTACATGTATGTTGCTGTTAATGTAAATTGCCAAAACTATACATTGACACCACA
>PYHX02000495.1:90128851-90167847 GCA_004302925.2 Cochliomyia hominivorax
AAGCATTCTTACTTATTTTCTTTAATTTAAAAAAGTTTTAGGTTTAAGCTCCATTTTTTCTCCTCTTTACACTTTTTTGTCATCTCAAATGTCAACAACATCTTATATTAACAGCATAAAACATGATTTTAACTAAAATATATATTATGTTTTCTTTTAACATGACAAGCTAAATAGAGTTGCACAACAAAAAAAGATCACCAGTGTTATCATAAATTTTAAATGACAGTCAAAATAAATGTTTTCCCCAAATTAAGCTAAAATAAATTGCTCTTTTTCTCTTTCTTCCTCTCTTGTTTGGGCCTCTAACAGAAAACCACATTAAATAACATGATTAAGGACGAGACATAAAATAAGTTCAGTAGTAAAACAGCTTAAAATAGCAAAAATTATAAGAATAATTTATAGTTTATTGGAGAAAAGGTGTAAATTGCTTAACAGTTTTATTTACGTTTTCAGCACGATTTTTTTCATCTTTTGTATCTTATAAAAGATCTTTTTTTTATTTTAATCATAATTAATTTGTCAGACACGTTTATCAGATTAGACACACCTTTGGGTGAGAGGTTTATTGAAAGTAAGAAACAAAAAAGAGAAAATAATTTAGAAAATTTCTAAATCCGTGAAAATGAAAACGATTTTGTGATCTTTAGGGAGAAAAAAAATAGTCAAGATGAAAATCTTTAGTGTAAATTCTAATTCAGATTTTAGTTCAAGTTCCAGCTAAAATTTTTGTTAAAATTATAGTTTCAGATTTTAACGCAGACTCCCGATCATATCCTGCCACACTTCATAGTGCCGTTATTCGTCAGATTCTAGACGAGACTTCAGTTTTTATTCTAGTTTCTCGATCACATTTTAGTGTAGATTATAATTCAGATTTAAGTTTTAATTCTCATTCGGATTCTATTTTAGATTCCAGTTATAATTTCGCTTAATTTCTAGGTGATATTCTATATCAGATCTGTTTCAAGATCAGATTAAAATAATGACTGAAATTAGATTCTTGCAGCTTTAGTTCAAATCTAATTCAGTTCTACTTCAATTTTAGTTCAGTCTTAGTTCTAGTGCAGTTCTAGATTCAGTTCAGTTCCAGTTAAGTTCTAGTTCAATTCTCCGTTCAGTTGCTACATCAGTTCTGGTTAAGCTAAGACAACAACCGTTCGTCTTAGTCAACACGCACAACCATTTTTCTCTTTATTTAATTTACACATTTTTCCTCTTCATTAATTCCTTTCGATATTTGATTCATTATGAAATCTTTTCATTGATTTATGTTTCTCTCTCTCTTTTCTTATGACATTCTGTCATTATTGCCTTTAAGCATTAATTTTTTTTTTGTTAAAGTGTTATGGTTTACTGGTCACATTAGCATTTCACCATTTATGGTTGGTGTAACCAAACAACATGCGTAAATCACTGCAAACGCCCACAACAAACAAGAAACATGTCAGTCACCAAAATCAACAACAAAATATTAAAGTCAAAATAAATAAAATTTAATTTACAAAAACAAAAATATAAAAAAATTAATTTCTTGAAACGCAACATAAAAAGGAAATTTTATTAAGTCAGACTTAACAAATACAAAAGGAAATATTATGAAGTCTGATTAAGCAAATAAAATTACAAAAAAAAGAAGAGCTGAATTCAAATTATTTTCTTGTTTAAAGTAAACAAATTAAAAATTTTAAGTTTTTGAATAAATTACTTTCTCTGCTGAATACAGTTTTATACTGCTGAATAGCAAATATCTTCTAAAAATACCTTAATTATATATGTTTGTTTTATTAATGCAGCAGAATTAATTTAAGTGATTTATTTTTGCATTTTTTTGCTGAATACATTTAAAATCAATTAACATCTGTGTTTTTCAGTAGCTGAATTATGTTTTCTTTTTTTTTTCAAAAATTGTAAATTTTAAATTATCTATGTTATTTCTGACAATTTTGCTTAGCTGAATTGAGGTTGTGAGATGTAAAAAGAAATTTAATTCATGAATTATATGAATTTTATATTAAAAATAAAGCTGAACAAGATTCTACATTATAATATAATAAAAATTTAATAAATTTAAAGACTTTTTGTGAAATCTCATTAGCTGAATTACAATTTTCAACTAAAACATGTTTTCTTTTTGCGAATTTAGTTAGCTGACTATATTTAAAATCAATTATCTCTGTTAATTTCTTTAGCTGAATATGTTTTTTAGGCAGCTGAATACAGTTTTTCTTTCAAAAATATAGAAATTTCAACGTTTTGGGTAATTTTAAAGAATTTCAATTAGCTGAATTTTGGCTTTAAGGTGTTAAAACAATATTTTAAAAATAAGTCATAAGAATTTTGTTTTAAATTAGTAGCTGAATAGGTTTTTCGGTAGCTGAATTAATTAAATTTTTAGAGAATTGTTATGAAAACAATATTTTCTTTGGTATTAAAGTGATAAATCTCTCAAAAAAATCTATTTATGTTGGATAAATAATGTTTATAGATTCCGGGAAATATTTTATGATTTTTTTATAAATTTTATATTTACTTTTTGTTGTTGTATTTTAATATTTAATTTTTTCTGGTTTTATGGAAACACTTAATATGAAGTGCCTTTTTTATAGGTTTTCGATAATATTTTGTTGTAATTTTTTTATAACATAAATTATATAATAAATTTCTGCACTTTCACTTGTTAATGATAAATTTATTTCTTTATTTTTTTAACATTTCTTCTTAACGGCCTCTTTTTGGTTTCTTTTCAAAAAAAATTTCTCCTTCAATAAGTCATCAACATTGTTAATATTATTTTTCATTCAAAATTAAATTTTATTAAAATATTTTTTTGTTTAAAATCAGCATAAAATTAATTAAAATAATTGTAAAATATAAAACACAAAACAATTAAACTTTTTCATTTAATAAAAAAAAGATAATGTTTTAACGTTAAAGGTCCCTTTTTGTTGGAAAATATAAACTTCCCAAGATCAAAACGATCAAACGACAATGTACGTGAGTAGAAATATTCACAGCGCCACTAAAACGTACGCACGCACGCGTTCACTATGAAAATACAACTGAAATTTAATTTAAACTTGAGAGTAAAATTTAGCTCTCAAAAAAAAAGTATAAAATAATAATCAATACAACAACAACAACAACAATAATAAACATAAAAATAATGAAGCTTTTTAATTGAAAGCGGCAACAACAACAACAAATGAAATTGTCAAAAAAAATTCATAATAAATAATACAATTCAATAATATAATAATGGAAACAGCAACAAATAATATGATCATTGTGATTAAAAAAAATGATCAAGACAGTGGTTTAGAAAGTAGTTTTATCGGTTTAAAAAAATGTATTTTGTTCTAAAATATTTAATGTCATACATATCACGATCTATAAAAACTTTAAAAATCTATCAAAATATTTGGAATTGTGGGCGTGGCAAGCTGTTTTAACTGCTTTATCATTTTATAAAAGAAAGTGTTACTTTTTAACAAGTTTGAAAGCAAATTATTATTAATTGAAAATTAATTTCGATAATTAACTAATTTTTTCTGGGTTAAAAAATTTGAAAAATTGACTTTTTGATCCGGTATTCTAGGCCCTTATAACGTTTACTTAATGCGAATTATTTAATTTTCCCTCAAGTACTAGTTTCTTCCCTAATTTTAAGTTTACCAGCATAGATCTCTTGAGGGCCAGAAGGGATTTAAAAAATATTACTAAGAAATAAAACCTATAAGTGTCCACTTTTCCTCCATATATAGTTTAAGGCCATTTAGATCCATCTAATGAATACATTTTCTATTTGCATGAAAAGACTCCTAAGATTTCTCTGGTATTTTTTAACTTGTTTAATAAAACAGTACGATTTTTAAATTTTTATCTCTAAGAAGTGATCGCCATTTAAAAACTATTCACGACAATTAAACGATTTTTTCTTTGTCATGTCGTTGGTAGAATTTTCTTTCAAAAATGGTTCTATATGTCACTCTGACGTTTACACCCACCAAGTTATGAAACTTTTTCTTAAGTACTAATTTTTTCTTAAATTTCTATGATTGAAATGGGATTGAAAATATATTGCTGTCAGAAAAAAGTTACAAGTGTCTACCTTTTTGGACTCACCTGTTTTATTCGAATAAAAAAATTCCTGACATTTTTCTATAGCGATTTCTTGTGAACACAGAAAAGTTTATAATAAAAATTCGCTGTCACGAATTTTAATATATAAAAGTCTGATCCTAAATTAAAGCCATACAAACTATAATCCAGAACTGACTAAAGCCCCTCTATCAGGGGCTTTAATCTTCTGAAATTTTCTCTAAAGACTACAAATCTTAAAACAATATGAGAATTATGATAATATTTGTTATTATCACCATTAATGAAATTCTGTTCCCTCTTTTACGAAAGTCGGGCCATGAATTCCCGAGGACGTACAAAGATAACATTCTATAGTTGTTAACACAATGTTATACATGAGCCAAAAACGTTTTAATAATTTCACAAAAATCGGCCTTTAAATCCAAGTCACCAAGTCAGTCAGATAAACCCAACCAACCGTTTAAAAGTCACAAATTAAAAAAAAACCCGAATCTAAACTACTGTAAACTTACAAAAACAATAATAAACACAATTATAAACAACTACAACGAATCGACTTATTAATTCTCATTATTATAAACGAATAAAAAATCGTTTGCTTTCGTTTATTTTACAACAAATAAATTCGTCTACATGAAAAAAAATGTAAACAACCGCAAAACCTACAAGAAATCGTTTTCGTAAAGAAAAAAAATCGATTCTTATAGAGCAAAAACACAAAAACAACACTTAAACACGATTGCATAGTGAACGAGCAAAAAAACTGTAATTAAAGAAGTAAACCAAAAGTAACAACAACAACAGAAACCAACTCACATACAGAGAAACCATAATGATAACACAAGAAAACAAGTATGAATACGATATACGGCTGTGCCGAATCTAAGATACCCTCCATCAATAGCCGTTTAAGGGAAAAAGGGCCCTATAAAAACTTTAGTAATTCTTGATATCATTAAATAGTTATATGGACTCAAAACTGTTTACCGGGAGGTACAGCAAAATATGGACTTAGATTGTTCAGATTAATAAGATATATTCGGGAGAGTTAGAAAATTACTTGTGCCGAATTTCAAGGACAATTGAATTTGCCCTTAATTAATAGTTTTACTAGCTCAAACCCACTATCCGGGAAGGGGCGGTATATGGGAGCTATAGCAAAATATGGATTGATATTAATAAAATTAATAACGTATATTTAAGACGATTAAGGAATTAATTGAGCCAAATTTTAATAGAATCAGTTCGTATTTAAGAGTTTTATAAATCATAAAACCTAATCCGGGAAGGAACCTCATATGAGAGCTAAATCAGACAATGAACCGGGTTTATTATTGCATAGAAATAAATATATATGGAAAATTTCAGAAGATTATCTTATAAATTATGAACCATATAGCACACAGATTTTTGGGTGTATCAAAATTTTGCATATTTCAGTCCATTATTTTTTTTCTATTGATCCGATTTTGATGATTTTTTTGGTGCGATAATGAAGATTATTTTTGTTTTAATCAAGTTACTTTTTGTTGAAAAAAATTTTCAGAATTTAGAAATTGTCTCAGATATCGGTCTATAACTTTTAAGACAATGAACCGATTTAGCTGTCTTAATAGGCAACTGCTTAGGACAATAAAAACATTGTGGCCATTGTCGGCCATAACGCTACGCTTGAGAATATTTTCAACAGGGAGATGACCAAAGCTAAATCGAAATATACCCTCGTCTCTACTTGTAGTGGTGGAGGGTACAAAAAACTTAATGCAAATAACAAAAAACTAAAGCAAAAACATTAAATAGAGAAAAAGAGAGGGAGAGAGAGTCACAATGAGAGCAGAAAAGAAAACCTTAAACAAGAGTTTTAAATGTTAAAGTTTAAGTAAAAAGATTAAAAATAATTAACTTAAATTATAAGTTAATAATTAATTAAAACTTAATTAATAACTATTTAGTAAATTAATAATTAAATAATGTTAATATAATTTAATTTTCTCTTACAACAAACATTTCCACATGTTAAATTTTTACCGTAATAAAACAATAACAATAACATAATAAGTAGATAAATAAATATGGCGTTCTCCTTGTTATTGAAGAGCATAAAATGGAGCATTTCATTTTAAGAGCATAAAGAGAGTGAGAGTAAAAGAAAAAGGAAGCTTTAATATAGTGATTAAACTGTAATTACTTTTTCTCGGGAATCGTGCATTGGTGAGTTTTATGTTCAATTATTTTATAAAACTTTCGATTGGAACACATTGCAGACTGCAGACTGCAGACTACGAACTGCAATTTGTCAAAAATAAAGTAAACACGTTGACGACAGCACAGCACAGCTAAAAATATTTTAATATTTATTTAACTGTCAAACTTTGGAATCAGCTGATTCAGTAGCTACCACACGACTACAACTTTAGCACTGCAACATTTGTGTTCGTGTCGTCATGTAGTCTGCTGTCTTCAATGTGTTCATAGCAATATTGAATAAATTGTTATTTTCTCTATTTACTCTCTGTATTTTATCACATAAAATAAACAATTATAAATTTATAATTAATTTTTATAATTTTTTAATTATTTTCACGGGATCTAAAAGTAAAAAAAAGTAAAATCTGAGAAAACTATAATGGGTCGTGCTGACTTTGGAAAGAGATCGTACTATCAGCTTGTGCGTTCATTTAAGCGTTTTTTTTTTTGTTTTCTATAAAAAAATAATGTTATAGTCGGTCCAGCTCGGCTATGTAATACCCTACACCACAATGTTGATTTAAAATTGTAGTTATGCAAAAGTATTGAAGCGACCCTCGTTTAATTTTATTTTTTGGTTTATTCTTAAGTCTGCAGTACATTATTGTGAAACTAATTTAATGTAAAATTTATGCGTTTAAAA
This sequence comes from Cochliomyia hominivorax, assembly GCA_004302925.2. Taxonomy (NCBI): domain Eukaryota; kingdom Metazoa; phylum Arthropoda; class Insecta; order Diptera; family Calliphoridae; genus Cochliomyia; species Cochliomyia hominivorax. Next base: position 90,135,849 of record PYHX02000495.1, read on the forward strand.
TGAATTGAAAGCTACAAGAAATTATGGACCGAACCTTGTATAATTCTGCACGTCGGTTATTGCTTATGTTTATCTTAAATTGATCAGTTATTATTACAATACGAACGTATTTATATGTAAGATGTATTTCCTTCGAATTGATATTTGTAAGGAGGCTCGTATTTGGGACCTATGAGGGGCAATGGATCAACTTTAGCATACTTTGCCACATCGTTTTGGAATATCATAAGATTTATTTAAGTTAAATATTGTTAAAATAGCTTTGTATTTAGGTCATTAGCATGGGAGGTACCTGAAATATAGGTCCAAACATAACCAATTTCACTCATACTCGAGCAAAAATAATTATGTGCATCAAATTTTATCATATCTCAAGAATTGCGATTTGTAGAGTGTTTACAATGTTTACATGGACAGCCAGCCTGATACCGATATCGGTCTATATATATTCTCACATAGTTTTTTTCTAAAGATTACTGACTTTTAGTTTTTCTAATTTAAAGATAATTTCCGATATCGGTCTATATATAGATTCATATAATTACAGTTATTAGTTTAATTTTGAGATGGACCGACAAGAGTTTTTTGATGAGTATAAAAATAAGCCACAAATGAAAAAGATTATGACCCATAAATAAGGTCTTAAGAGGCCAAATAAAACATCCTAATAAGTGCAATTAATGCGCTTTCCTTCAAGCAACTTTTAAACAAACAAAAAAAGTTCCTCAGAGGCCAATTTACGACTATATTTAGATCAGATTTAGAGTTATATTCGCAAAGCTTATTTAACCGTTTAGAAAGCTTTTTTCCTTAATGAAAGCTTTTCTTTGACTATTAATAATTTTATAAGACGCCATTTTGAAATTAGATAAATATAGATAAAAAGCTTTATTAAAGCTTTTAATTTTAAATAAAAATTCATATTGACAGAAAAGTCTTTGTAATATTTTCTTTATCGTTAATTTTAAGCTTAAAAACATTATGAAAAATATTAAGTAACTTTTTTTATTAAAGCTTTTAACTTTGAAAGCTTTACATTAAAAGCTAAAATTTTAAATTAAATATTTTGATCATATTTTTAATAAAATTTAGCTTTTAAAAAATTTATAATATTTCGTTTATGCCTCCCTAATTAACGTCATTTGTCATGCGATCCATTTATCATGTTAGTATCACTTAAATAAGGAACTAAACACACAACGAAATAAAGTGGTTTTTTATTTATTAAAAAAAAGAAATTTAATCAATTTAAATAAATTTTTAAAATAAATAATTTTAGGAAAACTAAAACGACCACAAAATTATTAAATTACAAAAACGTAACATGGAACTAGATAATAATTGTGATATAAGTGGAAAATAAGGAAAATTCAAAATTGCAACATATTTAAGAAAATAAAAAAAAATTAATCAAAAGTTTCAATATTTAATTAATTTGAATTTCAAATTATTAATTAAAGACCTTCTAAAAGTCTGACCTTTTTTTAACCTCAAAGCTCCCCGCCTTCTTTCTTCAATTTTCAATTATTTCCTATTTGACTTTCAATTTTGTTGAAACACTATTTACGTTAGTTTTCCTCTTTTCTAATAAATATTCATTATTTAAAGTCAAATTAGAAAAAAAAACTTATTTGCTGATAAGAAATATCAACAACTTGAAAAAAATTAAAAAGAAAAATATTTAAATAAAAACACACACACACACACACAAATGTTCTCCTAACAACCAATGAATCGCAACCATCATCACCATTAATGCTATTTAACGAATTGAGAATGATATATTCGTCTCTGCCGAATTTTAAGTACCCTTCAACACAAATTCAAATGAAGTAAATATATTATGTTTCATACATACACACTCACATATGCACACACAAACTTATACAATATATAAAATTTTTAAATTTTTTTTTCAAAAACATCTCATTCCTGCTCTTTATTATCTATTAACGCCATCTACATTTGAGTAGTTTATTAACGTGTGAAAGAAAGCTTTTAATACAAAAAAAGCTTAGCATGTTTTAAAACAATATTACAGAGTTACAAATGCCACAACTACCAACAAATTAACAAGAGAACTTACTATTGTGCCACTAGACTAGACCAGTTTAAAAACAAGACTATAGTGCCAACAAAGTACAAACTAGACTATAGTTTCAACTATAGACTAGTTTACAAAACAAGACTATAGTGTCAACTATAGACTAGTTTACAAAACTAGACTATAGTGTCAACTATAAACTAGTCTATAGTTGACACTATAGTACTATAGTCTAGTTTACAAAACTAGACTATAGTGTCAACTATAGTCTAGTTTACAAAACTATAGTCTAGTTTACAAAACTAGACTATAGTGTCAACTATAGTCTAGTTTACAAAACTAGACTATAGTGTCAACTATAGTCTAGTTTACAAAACTAGACTATAGTGTCAACTATAGTCTAGTTTACAAAACTAGACTATAGTGTCAACTATAGTCTAGTTTACAATAGTTTACTATAGTGTCAACTAGTCTAGTTTACAAAACTAGACTATAGTGTCAACTATAGACTAGTTTACAAAACTAGACTATAGTATCAACTATAGTCTAGTTTACAAAACTAGACTATAGTGTCAACTATAGACTAGTTTACAAAACAAGACTATAGTGTCAACTATAGACTTGTTTACAAAACTAGACTATAGACTGGTTTACAAAACTAGACTATAGTGTCAACTATGGACTAGTTTACAAAACAAGACTAAAGTGTCAACTATAGACTAGTTTACAAAACTAGACTATAGTGTCAACTATAGACTTGTTTACAAAACTAGACTATAGACTGGTTTACAAAACTAGACTATAGTGTCAACTATAGACTAGTTTACAAAACTAGACTATAGTGTCAACTATAGACTAGTTTACAAAACTAGACTATAGTGTCAACTATAGACTAGTTTACAAAACTAGACTATAGTGTCAACTATAGACTAGTTTACAAAACTAGACTATAGTATCAACTATAGTCTAGTTTACAAAACTAGACTATAGTGTCAACTATAGACTAGTTTACAAAACAAGACTATAGTGTCAACTATAGACTTGTTTACAAAACTAGACTATAGACTGGTTTACAAAACTAGACTATAGTGTCAACTATGGACTAGTTTACAAAACAAGACTAAAGTGTCAACTATAGACTAGTTTACAAAACTAGACTATAGTGTCAACTATAGACTTGTTTACAAAACTAGACTATAGACTAGTTTACAAAACTAGACTATAGTGTCAACTATAGACTAGTTTACAAAACAAGACTATAGTGTCAACTATAGACTAATTTACAAAACTAGACTATAGTGTCAACTATAGACTAATTTACAAAACTAGACTATCGTGTCAACTATAGACTAGTTTACAAAACAAGACTATAGTGTCAACTATAGACTAATTTACAAAACTAGACTATCGTGTCAACTATAGACTAGTTTACAAAACTGGACTATAGTGTCAACTATAGACTAGTTTACAAAACTAGACTATAGACTAGTTTACAAAACTAGACTATAGACTAGTTTACAAAACTAGACTATAGACTAGTTTACAAAACTAGACTAAAGACTAGTTTACAAAACTAGACTATAGACTAGTTTACAAAACTAGACTATAGACTAGTTTACAAAACTAGACTATAGTGTCAACTATAGTCTAGTTTACAAAACTAGACTATAGTGTCAACTATAGACTAGTTTACAAAACTAGACTATAGTGTCAACTATAGACTAGTTTACAAAACTAGACTATCGTGTCAACTATAGACTAGTTTACAAAACTAGACTATCGTGTCAACTATAGACTAGTTTACAAAACTAGACTATCGTGTCAACTATAGACTAGTTTACAAAACTAGACTATCGTGTCAACTATAGACTAGTTTACAAAACTAGACTATCTTGTCAGCTATAGACTATTTTACAAAACTAGACTATCGTGTCAACTATAGACTAGTTTACAAAACAAGACTATAGTGTCAACTATAGACTAGTTTACAAAACTAGACTATAGTGTCAACTATAGACTAGTTTACAAAACTAGACTATCGTGTCAACTATAGACTAGTTTACAAAACTAGACTATCGTGTCAACTATAGACTAGTTTACAAAACTAGACTATCGTGTCAACTATAGACTAGTTTACAAAACTAGACTATCTTGTCAGCTATAGACTATTTTACAAAACTAGACTATCGTGTCAACTATAGACTAGTTTACAAAACAAGACTATGGTGTCGACTATAGACTCATTTATAAAGAAGGCACTTTTGTCTAGTTTCTAAACTCGGCTATAGTCGAAACTTTAGACTCAACTGTGTTCTAGAGTCGAGCCTTTAGACTAAACTACTTTTTAGTCTTTTCACTTGTCTTGTTTCATATAAATTCCTTCGTGATTAATTTATTTTATCTCTCTCTCTCTTCTCTTATTTCTTAATCTTTTGAACAAATTTTCTCAATTTGTAAATAATAATTTTAACAACTAATTAACCTGTGTTTGGCCCTGCCACACACTCATTTGTTGCGCTTTTTCTTTTATTATTGACTTCCTACTTCGGTTAAGGAGTGTCGGTTGTTTAAGTCTTTTTTTCTCGGTTTTTGCTCTCTGCTTAACACTTGGCAAATTATAGCTGCCAAAATGTGAAAGAGTTATCGTGTGGTTTCAAGACATATGTGTGCTATGTTAGAGTGTGTGTGTGTGTGTGTGTGCTACAACAACAGTCAAGTGTTGTAAGTCATAGTTGCAACGATAATAATAATGTTGAAGGAATGATAAGTGAAAAGAAATGTGAAGGCAAAAAGGAGGTTATAAAGCAGCTGTTGGTGGAGCAGAAAAAAAACAGGTGACAAAAAGGGGAGAAATATGGTGGCGTGTTTGTATATTTTATTAAATATGAGGGGAGGACAAAATTGTAGGGCAAATAAATAGCATTTTGGAAGGAAATAGAAATTTATAATTCTAGTTTTTGTTTTGTTAGAGGAAACTGCTATAATTTTGCTCTTTTGTGTATTGAAGGCGACTTAGAGTTTTACATTCTATTTTTTTGTTTGCTGCTGATAGTTAAATAGTGCAACATTGAATGTGTATTATGTGGCGCCTGATATGTAATGCACTCGGTTGCCAGATGCCGCTTAAAATAAATGTTGCAGCCACAAACATTGCAACAGGCAATATGTAACTGGAATGTAAATGAATATGTTGCATTTGAAATGTCAATGGAAATTTATAGAGAGCGGCTTCACAAAAAATATTTGCTAGAAAACAGAAAACGAAAAAATACCTTAAACCACAAACATGAAAAGAAAGAAGAAGAGGAGGAGGAGAAGAAGGTGGTGGTGGTGAGGGGCGGCAGAAATAACAGAAGGAGTTACCGAAAAAACGGCAGGAGGTTACCACAAAAAGGTGCTACACATGGTGGTCGTTAAAAACATTGAAATATTTTTGTTGTTGCTGCTACAATTGCTATTTAGCATACAAAACCAAGACAACACTCGCTGCATCCATCTCTCCAAATCTGAAAAGTGTCTTTTCCTCCACATGTCTGTCCTTCTGTCTGTCCGTCTTAACATTCAATCCTTTCATTTCTTCTCACTTCTCAACTTGGGAGGAGGTCGTTTTTTCTGAAATCCCCCTCAATAAATTTAATTGCTTGTGTTATTCGAGTAGTTTTTTCCTTTTTCTTTTAATTTTTCTCTTTTTTTTTTTGCAACTCAAAAAAAAAAAACCAAAAACAACTACAAAAAAAATAGCAAAACTCACTTGTTTAAAACTCCAACATGTTTGTATGCAAAAATTTATGATAATGTTAAATAGCTTCTTGTATCGAAATGCTATTATGGGAATTTTAACTATTATAAATAATATTTAATGATATAACGAGCCCCCAGAGAGCCACATATATATGTAGAGAATAAGAAATATTGGAAAAATAATAAAACTTTAAGAAAATTGTTAAAGAAAATTATTAATTGATAAATTTTTGAAGGAAAATTATTATTTATTGGTTCGTATGGGGGAAATGACTAAAAATGAAATATTGATAAGTGATATAAAAAGAAATGAAAAGCAATTAAGTAAAATCTCCAATAAAGAGTCATAAATTAGAATGAAGATTAATTTTAAAAAACACACAAACTCGCCAGGCTATAAACTATCAAACATATATAAATCAAAAGCAGACTATTATCTAGAAACTGGACTATAGTCATTAATATTAACATAAATTGTCAATACAGTTATGTGCCTATAGACGAGACTATAGTCTAGTCTATAATCTGTGCCTATAGACGAGACTATAGTCTAGTCTATAATCTGTGCCTATAGACGAGACTATAGTCTAGTCTATAATCTGTGCCTATAGACGAGACAATAGTCTCGTCTATAATCTGTGACTATAGACGAGACTATAGTCTAGTCTATAATCTATGCCTATAGACGAGACAATAGTCTAGTCTATAATCTGTGCACAGATTATAGACGAGACAATAGTCTGGTCTATAATCTGTGCCTATAGACGAGACAATAGTCTGGTCTATAATCTGTGCCTATAGACGAGACAATAGTCTGGTCTATAATCTGTGCCTATAGACGAGACAATAGTCTGGTCTATAATCTGTGCCTATAGACGAGACTATAGTCTAGTCTATAATCTATGCCTATAGACGAGACAATAGTCTAGTCTATAATCTGTGCCTATAGACGAGACAATAGTCTAGTCTATAATCTATGCCTATAGACGAGACAATAGTCTAGTCTATAATCTGTGCACAGATTATAGACGAGACAATAGTCTGGTCTATAATCTGTGACTATAGACGAGACTATAGTCTAGTCTATAATCTGTGCCTATAGACGAGACAATAGTCTGGTCTATAATCTGTGCCTATAGACGAGACAATAGTCTAGTCTATAATCTATGCCTATAGTCGAGACAATAGTCTAGTCTATAATCTGTGCCTATAGACGAAACAATAGTCTGGTCTATAATCTATGCCTATAGACGAGACAATAGTCTAGTCTATAATCTATGCCTATAGACGAGACAATAGTCTAGTCTATAATCTGTGCCTATAGACGAGACAATAGTCTAGTCTATAATCTATGCCTATAGACGAGACAATAGTCTAGTCTATAATCTGTGCACAGATTATAGACGAGACAATAGTCTGGTCTATAATCTGTGACTATAGACGAGACTATAGTCTAGTCTATAATCTGTGCCTATAGACGAGACAATAGTCTGGTCTATAATCTGTGCCTATAGACGAGACAATAGTCTGGTCTATAATCTATGCCTATAGACGAGACAATAGTCTAGTCTATAATCTATGCCTATAGACGAGACTATAGTCTAGTCTATAATCTATGCCTATAGACGAGACAATAGTCTAGTCTATAATCTGTGCACAGATTATAGACGAGACAATAGTCTGGTCTATAATCTGTGCCTATAGACGAGACAATAGTCTGGTCTATAATCTATGCCTATAGACGAGACAATAGTCTAGTCTATAATCTGTGCCTATAGACGAGACAATAGTCTAGTCTATAATCTATGCCTATAGTCGAGACAATAGTCTAGTCTATAATCTGTGCCTATAGACGAAACAATAGTCTGGTCTATAATCTGTGCCTATAGACGAGACAATAGTCTAGTCTATAATCTATGCCTATAGACGAGACTATAGTCTAGTCTATAATCTGTGCCTATAGACGAAACAATAGTCTGGTCTATAATCTGTGCCTATAGACGAGACAATAGTCTAGTCTATAATCTATGCCTATAGACGAGACTATAGTCTAGTCTATAATCTGTGCCTATAGACGAGACAATAGTCTGGTCTATAATCTATGCCTATAGACGAGACAATAGTCTAGTCTATAATCTGTGCCTATAGACGAGACAATAGTCTAGTCTATAATCTATGCCTATAGACGAGACTATAGTCTAGTCTATAATCTGTGCCTATAGACGAGACTATAGTTTAGTCTATAATCTATGCCTATAGACGAGACTATAGTCTGGTCTATAATCTGTGCCTATAGACGAGACAATAGTCTAGTCTATAATCTGTGCCTATAGACGGGACAATAGTCTGGTCTATAATCTGTGCCTATAGACGAGACAATAGTCTAGTCTATAATCTGTGCCTATAGACGAGACAATAGTCTGGTCTATAATCTGTGCCTATAGACGAGACAATAGTCTGGTCTATAATCTGTGCCTATAGACGAGACAATAGTCTAGTCTATAATCTGTGCCTATAGACGAGACAATAGTCTGGTCTATAATCTGTGCCTATAGACGAGACAATAGTCTAGTCTATAATCTATGCCTATAGACGAGACAATAGTCTAGTCTATAATCTATGCCTATAGACGAGACAATAGTCTAGTCTATAATCTATGCCTATAGACGAGACTATAGTCTAGTCTATAATCTATGCCTATAGACGAGACTATAGTCTGGTCTATAATCTATGCCTATAGACGAGACTATAGTCTAGTCTATAATCTATGCCTATAGACGAGACAATAGTCTGGTCTATAATCTGTGCCTATAGACGAGACAATAGTCTAGTCTATAATCTATGCCTATAGACGAGACAATAGTCTAGTCTATAATCTATGCCTATAGACGAGACTATAGTTTAGTCTATAATCTATGCCTATAGACGAGACTATAGTCTGGTCTATAATCTGTGCCTATAGACGAGACAATAGTCTAGTCTATAATCTGTGCCTATAGACGAGACAATAGTCTGGTCTATAATCTGTGCCTATAGACGAGACAATAGTCTAGTCTATAATCTGTGCCTATAGACGAGACAATAGTCTGGTCTATAATCTGTGCCTATAGACGAGACAATAGTCTGGTCTATAATCTGTGCCTATAGACGAGACAATAGTCTAGTCTATAATCTGTGCCTATAGACGAGACAATAGTCTGGTCTATAATCTGTTGCCTATAGACGAGACAATAGTCTAGTCTATAATCTGTGCCTATAGACGAGACAATAGTCTAGTCTATAATCTATGCCTATAGACGAGACAATAGTCTAGTCTATAATCTATGCCTATAGACGAGACTATAGTCTAGTCTATAATCTGTGTCTATAGACGAGACTATAGTCTAGTCTATAATCTGTGTCTATAGACGAGACTATAGTCTAGTCTATAATCTGTGCCTATAGACGAGACTATAGTCTATAATCTGGCCTATAGACGAGATAATAATCCAAACTATGTAACTATACTAAACTGTATAATCTTAGCTTAGAGTTGAGACTCTATTATAGAGTCTAATCTTTATTTTAGACTCTTAACTTTAGATAAACTATAAACTTTTTAAAGTGATTTATTTATCATCTTTTTTTTTTCTTTAGTCTCAAATATCTTGTAGTTGTCACCTTTTTTAAAACGTCATAATTTATTTATGTTATAAAATATTTGAAATATTTCTTTTGAGAGTTATGGGCAAAAAATAAACACTTGATTTTGTGTAAAATAAATTGTAGCACTTTTTATCACTCACAAAAAATAAGACAAAAAAAAGTAAAAGAGAGTAAATTTAAATGAAATGACATCATGTTTAAGTTTTGTGACAGCCTGCAGCTGTTTTTTGCTCTTGCCACAAAAGGTGTCCGTTGCATGAATGTATTCCATGATTAATGATCACCCACTGATAAACTGAAGTATGTTTTTTTTTTTTCTAATTTTCTAACGATACTAAAGATCTAAACGAAAGAAATTTCTTTTTTTAATAGAAAATAGTTTAAATTTAGTTTGTTGCTGCAATTTGTGCACTTTTTTACTTGCAACATGACAACCTGCCGTGTACATGTATGTTGCTGTTAATGTAAATTGCCAAAACTATACATTGACACCACATGCCACAGGAGTTTGTTTTTCATTTTTTTGAAAGAAAAAAATAGTCTTTGTTTGTAGTTTTTAAGGAAATTTGTAAAAAATTTCCAATAATTAACCACGTAATTAGTGAAATATCGCTTGAATGCTGCTTGTTTGTTTTCTGACTTCGTCTTACCTTTTTCTTGGCTGCCTCAGCACTGATTACATACAAATCAACAATACCCAGCAGGCAGTCATCGCAGCGGCATACATCATCACCCAATATAAGCGACCCCAATGACCCAATACTACTGGTGGAGTCTAGAGAATCAGTGCGTCTAAGTCTGGTGCCACCAGGGCCGGTAACTGATTGTGCGGCAGCTTCAATTTTGCGCGCCAATAGTTGTTCCATTAAACTACGCGGTCGTGATGATGAGGGAAATAAAGCCATGTTGTTGTTTTATTTTTTTTCCTCTTCTTACAAGTTTTTTGCTTAAGTCTTTCGTTTTTTATTTTATTTTATTTTCACACAAATTTTAACAAAATTTTATTAAATTTCTTTTAAATTGTTTGATTTATTTCGTTTGTCATTGGGGAAATTAATTTTGATTAAAGAAAATTGAAATGAAAAAATAAAAACAAAAATCGAAGCCGATTTTTTTTTCTTTTAAAATTTAACGCAAAACTAAATACTTCAGAAAGAGGTTTGTGTTCTAAGTCTTTCGTTTTTTCCTTTTACTACACCAAAAACAATAAATTACATACCTGAAAAGAAAAGAGCAAAAAGTAAAAATTAATGATAAAAACAAATAAAAATACTAAAAAAACAAAAACAATTAATAAACTTTAAAATAGTCTGGACTATAGACTCAGTCTTAGACCAGATTTAAGATATAATCCGGTATATATACTATAAAAGATTCTAATTAAGAGTTAAGACTTTAGTTTATACTGAGGACTCTAGTTTAGAGTTTTAGCTTTAGTTTCTATTATAAATTCTGACTTTAGTTAGAGTCTGGCTAAATTTAAAATGTGAATTTAAGTTTGAAAACTAATTAGGACTCTGAACTTAAGCTTAAAGTCTGGAATATTGTTTAGTATCTTTTTTGGACTCTTGCTTCTCTACCCTCTTTACTCTCTCTACTTTAGAGTCTGGACCCTATTTTAGAGTTAAAATGTTAGTTCAAAGTCTAAGCTCTAGTTTAGAGTCTGGTTTCTAGTTTAAAGTCTAAATTCTATTTAAGAGTCTGAACTCTTCTGAAACCCATTGTTTAGAGTTTAAACATCAGTTTAAAATCTAAACACTAGTTTAAAGTTTAAACTCTATTTTAGAATTAAAAGTCTAGTTTAGAGTTTAAACTCCAGTTTAGAGTCTGAACTCTATTTTAGAGTTTAAACTCTAGTTTAGAGTTTAAAGTCTAGTTTAGAGTTAAAAGTCTAGCTTAGAGTTTAAACTCTAGTTTAGAGTTTAAACTCTATTTTAGAGTTTAAACTCTATTTTAGAGTTTAAACTCTATTTTAGAGTTTAAATTCCAGTTTAGAGTCGGGACTCTATTTAAGAGTTTAAACTCTAGTTGAGTGTCGGGCTTCTATTTTAGAGTTTAAACTCTAGTTTAGAGTCGGGCTTCTATTTTAGAGTTTAAACTCTAGTTTAGAGTCGGGACTCTAGTTTAGAGTTTAAACTCTAGTTTAGAGTCGGGACTCTATTTTAGAGTTTAAACTCTAGTTTAGAGTCGGGACTCTAGTTTAGAGTTTAAACTCTAGTTTAGAGTCGGGACTCTAGTTTAGAGTTTAAACTCTAGTTTAGAGTCGGGACTCTAGTTTAGAGTTTAAACTCTAGTTTAGAGTTAAAAGTCTAGTTTAGAGTTTAAACTCTAGTTTAGAGTCTGAACTCTATTTTAGAGTTTAAACTCTAGTTTAGAGTCGGGACTCTAGTTTAGAGTTTAAACTCTAATTGAGAATCGGGACTCTATTTTAGAATTTAGACTCTGGAATCTGGTCTCTACACTAGAGGCTAAACTCTTGTTCATAGTCTAGACTCTAGTATAGATTTAAGGGACTATTTTATACTTTGAGTTATAGTTTACTGATTTGATTACAGTCTAGATCTGGTCTTTGGCTTTAATCCGGATTTTAAGTCTAAATCGATACTAAAGTCTAGGCTGATTTCTTAAGTGGAGGCAGTAGTAAAAATATTAAATTTCAGCCCTTAGTTAACATTTCAGAGTGTATTCCATAGTTCAGAAGTTGGTCTAAAGTTAAAACTGTAGCTAAAAGTGTCTGAGGCTCTAATTGTAATGAATTTCTTTTAAGTGTTTTTAGTAGTTTAGGAATTATAGGATTTTTTATTTTTTCAGACAACCTGGCGTATGATTAATATTAATTAAGAGATTAATTTAAATAAAATTATTAAATCTGTTTTAGTTATTGATTTAAAGAGATTAAAATATATTTTTTATAACGATATAAAAGTTCTATATTCTTATAGTCCAGATTTAATGTTATTTTCAGTTGTTTGTAAATAAAAAAATACTTTGTAACTAAACTCCATGTGAGTTGGTGAAATAGTTAATTTAAAATTCTAAAGAATTAAGTCTAGAGTGTGGAAATTTTTTATAAAATTTCCCAGAATTGTTTTTGTTTTATTCATCTTTCTTTGACTGATTAATTCTTTTATTAATTAAATTACTATTTTTTCTCAGAATCCTCACTTCAAATGTTGGCATTAAAATACCTTTTGGCAAGAAAGAAATAAAGAAAGAAAGAAAACTGGATGAAAAAAAAAACCTTCAGCTAATTAGTAACTGAAACCTCTTCAGATTCTTTTTCCAATTTGCTATTTTATCTCTTTCTTATTTCTTATTTCTGGAAACAATTTTTTTTTCTTTCTATAATTATGACCATAAATCATTATTATGCATTTAACTTAATTACCACTTAATAACTATAAATATGGCATTAAAACGCATGATTACTTACTGCACGTACTGTACAGTACACTGGGCCTACATTCCAATTCAAATAAATATTTCGCCGTACTTCATTGGCAGCTGATTTAAAGCAATGAGTGAATGAGGAGAAAGAGATACACTTCATGGCCTTAATACATCTTAAGTTTTATGGTTGTCATAACTTTGGTTATGACAACTTATAAAACGTTGCAAGTACATTTAAATGCCAAATGTTGGCAATAATATAAAGCAAATAGCAACAAAACAAACTGCTCCTTATTAATGTTTTTTTATTGCTGCTATTTTTGATTTGAAATGTTGCTCTGCTGCTAACATGTCATCATCATTATCATCATCTTGGTCCTCCTCATATTAACAACATGATAATTATCGTTCATACATATCGGCCAGACAATTTATGCAGAGACATTGAAAGATTTACAAATAGTGAACTAAACTGATGGAAATGCTTGTAATTATTTAAAGTCGCCCATAAATGTAAATAATTAGAAATTTTTAACTGATTAATTTGTCATAATTAACATTTATAGTTTTATTAACTATTTGGATCCATATTTTTAGCCAGTAAATAAGGAAGTCTTATAAATAGTTTAAAAAACAAACCAAAAATCACAACTTAATTACTTTTTACCCAAAAAACACAATGTTATCGAATGCTGTCCGTCTGAGTTAAATTCCTTTTTCACATATAAAGTCATAACTTCACCACTCCTTGTGACAATAAATATTATTTTATAATTTTTATTATATTTCCCCCCTCAACTATATAAAAATTATAAGAAAATGATTGTAATTAATTAAATTGTTAATGACAACTTAACAAACTTACTGCCACCACAACAACACAATATAACAACAAAATTATAAAATATTGGCGAAAGAGAGAAAAAAAACTATAAAAAATTACATAGTTTCAAGTCGTTAAAAAGACAAGAAAAGACCTTAATATGGTATTAATGTTCATATTTTTTAAAATGAAAAATTAATTAAAATGTCTTTTTGTTAGAGGTTTGTCATTTTGTGGGGCAAAACAACAACAAAAATAATAAATAAAAATTATTAAAACATAAATCTCTATTAAACTACATGATTTGTTTTTAAGGAGAAATAAACTAGATTAAAATAATTCCACGAAATTATAGAAAAAAGACTTAAATTCGAGTCTAAACAAGAGTACAAACTTAAAGCTAGAATTAAGACTCTTAACAACAGTCCAGGCTCTAAACTAAAGTCCTAAATTTAAAGTTAGTGTCTAAACTCCAAAGTATAGCCTGTAATCTAAACGGAAGGCCAGACAAAAGTCCGGGTCTCCAGTCTCTGTACTATAGTCCAATCTCTCTGTACTATAGTCCAGTCTCTCTGTACTATAGTCCAGTCTCTCTGTACTATAGTCCAGTCTCTCTGTACTATAGTTCAGTCTCTTCAATGTTCTAGTGATTTATTGTGAAAAATTATAGTCATCTTAAATTAAACTCCTTTTTGCGCTTAAACTATTATTAATTAAGCTATTTTTCCTTCTTTTATCGTTATCTTCAGTAACGTGGGAATTTTATAGATTTTCATCTTGTTATTTTCTTCTATAAAAAATACTTAAATTAATTGTGAATAATTTTCTTTCTTGTTAAAATTGTGAGAATAATTTTCTAGTGTCTTCATAGTGTCTGCTTACAAGTTCGTAGCTTAAATCTTTTGTTTGTCTTTTATTATTGGCCTAAGCAAGTTTGTTGCTTAAATCTTTCGTTTGTTTCATTTTTTTTTCATTTTTTCTTTCTATTTATTTATGACTTGTAATTTTTGGCATTTTAAATATTTGTACAACTTTCTCACCATTTGTTTGGGGAATTCGAAAATTTATTGGAAAATTCTTAAACGATTTCTTTGCTTTTTATTGTTGTTAGCTGTTGTTGTCCAGAATTATTTATTTAGTTTTGTTCAAATGTTAAGAAAAATTATTGGAAATAAATTTCATTTTGTTAAGTCTTAAATCATGACTTTTTTTTAGAGATTTTTAGTTTATTTTTTGTTCTTTTGGCTGCTTTTTGGAAGAATTTGTTAAAAAGCTTGAAATAAGAAATTTTTTTCCTGAATTATATTTTCCAGTAGTGACCTTACTTGGTGGTGCGTGTCTTTACACATTCTGCATATTTAATACTTTCATTCCTTTATGCCATTTTTTTTGCTCTAAACAATTTCTTGTTTAAACACGCATAACGGGCCTTAGGGGAATGAAATGGGAGGGAAGAGATAAAAACTATTTACATTAGAATGTGTTGCAGTTAGCAGGGCCTGGACCCATTAGTGTAAAATGTATGGCAATGGTAGTGTGTGCATAATATTAAAGAAAATTGCCAGCCAGTGTTTGCAGGCAATTTGAAAAATGTTTTATTTTGCGACACATGAATGCATTGATCATGAGCATGCAACCGATAATACGCACTCTAACCATTCAGCCAACCATTCAGCTAACCATGCAACCACTCCCCCTATTTAAATGCCTCTACTTCTGTTCCTGTTGCTGGTCGCTTAGAAAAAATCCTGTTTTATTTCAGTTTTTCCCTCAAATTGCTGTTGTTTCAGTTTTAATAGAATTGAATGAAAAAAAATTTATTTCTAAAGACGTGATTTTATGTTACGATTGCCAAGTAATTTCATATCGATTCTATTTCGATTTTTGTCTTTAACTATTGGTTATAGAGTTTATTTTTGCTATGAAAACTCAAAAGGTAACCAAGTAAATGGCTTAAGATTTTTATCTCAAGCTTAGGCATTTTTAGATTTATGCAATTTTAAATTGATAATTTAGCTTTAGCAGATGTTTTGCTGATATTATTAAGATTAAAAGAAAGACCTAAATTTCGTCTTGGGAAATTTTCAACTTTGTTTAGGCCAAACACATCGAAAAATTCAAGCAATTAAAACTTTTGTTAAAACAATAAATTGATTCAAGTGTTTTCTTTCGCACTCTATAATAAAAGTTTTTAAAAATTATTTTAAATATTTTTCAATTAATTTTTTTCTAAATTAACCTCCAAATTAATGTCAATCATAAGCCAGGGTGGCTCTCAAAAGAAAAACCTTTATATTTTCCAAACCTCTTAAGCAATATTAATGAATTTTTGTTAGGTATTCCCTACGTAAAAAGCTATAATTAGGTTATCAAATAAAATCGCTTAATTGAAAGAATTTAACGTAAAAACAACTTAAAGAAAAAAGTTTCACAGTGAAATTTCCAAAAATTTTAAAAATCTATTTTTTTAATCTCTTGATTCCCTCCTTAGCTTTTCACAAACTGTTACTTTTTATTGTTGTTCCTTTAAAAGCAATTTGTCCATAAACTAACATGTTTCCAAAAAAAGTCTCCAAATATTTGTTTATTATAAATCCCACATTTTTTTAACAATCTGTTTAATTCAAATGTTATTTTTATTTATTCATTTGAATTTTATTTTATTTTCCTCCATTTTGCCTTTTCAACACTTTTTCTCCCAACAATTTGCATAAAACCAACATAAACCAACACTTTCAACAGCTTGTTTAAGCCATTGTTCTGTCTTAATGTCAATTTTGCTATTTTTTCCACAAAAAGATTATCTTTTCTAAATATTAACCATTTTCAACCATAAACAATGTTTTTATTTTAAGAAAAAAGTCGATGTTTGGTTTATTATTAAATTGTTAAAATTGTAAAAGATCTTTTTCATGATTTTATTGACTGAAGTATGTGTCTTAAGTCTTTTGTTTTTGATTGTTATAAAGAAAAAGTAACAACATAATTGAAAATTATTTCTGGTACAAGAAAGGAGTAAAAAAATATGTATAAATTTTAAAAACATACAAAATATATGATAAATTAAGAAAAGGAGTAAAATTTGTGATCACAAAAATTTTAGCAAAAAATCGTTATTTTAAAGAAAAAAACCAAATTTATAGCAAATGTAGACAAGATAGTTAAAAATTTTAAAAAAGGTTAAAATAACAAAAAGACTTTAATTTGTGACGATTGATTTTTTTCCCAAAAACAAGCGGTTTTTTTAAATTTATTAAAGTTTTATTATATTTGAATAAAATCAATAAATATAATAAATATAATTCTTGTATTTCGAGAAAAAATGTTATAATGAAAAAGTAACCTTAATTAGTGATTCCATATTTTAATTTAATTTTTTAACAGATTGGATTTTAAAACAAAAAATGAATATTCTAAATTAAAAAACAAAAAAAATTAAAATTTTTCAGTCTCCAAAAAAATGTTTTATTGCAAAAGAAACTTTAATTTGTGATATTTCTTTTTTACATCTATAATGTAAAAAGGGCAACATTATCTCTTAAAAATCATTATTTTTTACTAAAACTCCAAATTTTTAAAAAATGTTCAATAACTTGGAAAATAAATAGTTAAAGGAAAAATAATCTTTATTTGTGATAGTTGGATTTTTAATAGGTTTTATTTATTTTAGAATTTGAGGGAATTCTTTTAGCGCAAATATTTTAGGAAATAAAAATCTACTACCAAAATGCAGTTATAACTCCCTAAAATGAACTCTACATGGGAAAAGGAGTTTAATTTTTTTTCGACAAAAATTAATGATTTTCTTTTTAAGATTAAAATTTTAATAATTTCAGAAGAATTTTTTGTTTATATTTTGTATTTAAAATTGAAAATTTTGACTGAAAACTTAAAATGTTCTTAGGGAGAAAATGAATGCAATACGTGACACTTGACGTCTTTGTGAATAATCTTATTAAGTCTATTTGTTTTGTTAATAATTAGTGTATATATGTCTAATATATTTTTAATACCTTATGAATTAAAGCCACTTTTTTCAAGAGACACCAGGACGTATGATTAATAATAAATTGGAGGTTAATTTAGAAAAAAATTAATTAAAAATATTTAAAAGGGATTTTTGAATATTTTTGTAATTAAATAAGTTAGAAAACACTTCAAAGAATCTTTATTCTTAATAATACTTAAAATCGCATTTTATTTTCTATTTCTTTTCAAAACTGAAAGTTAAATTTCTCATTTCGCTGAAAAATTTAAAAGATTCTTTAGAGAAAAAAGGCTATTATTTGTGATACTTTGGGATTTTATTAATTTTTTAAATAATAATTGATACAATTTTAACAGTTTGGGAATTAAGACTTTTTAAGAACCCGAACGTATGATAATTATTTGGAGATTTAAGGAAAAAAATACGAACTTTTGAAAATTTTAGTAATTACATGAGTTAGACAACACTTCAAGGTATTTTAACCTTAAAAATAATTTTAATTTTATAATTTTAGTAAATTACATGAGTTAGACAACACTCAGGTATTTTAACCTTAAAAATAATTTTATTTTATAAAATTTCTATTTGCTTGAAAATACTTGTTTATATTTTCTAAAAAAATCTTAATGTTTTTAAGATTAAAATGATTTTATTACGATATTAAGCTATTTTTTTTTATTAACTAAATATTATAAATTTCATTAAATATGTTTAAAAGTTTTGAAATATAACGATTTTTCTTTTGAAAGACTCTTAGACCTATGATTGATATTAATTAGAAGGTTAATTAAGAAAAAAGTAAACTATAAATATTTATGAATAATTTTAAAAAATTTCATGGATTAAATAAAATACCAAATAGTTAAGGTCTTTGTTTCCTTAAAATGATTTTGAATTTAATAATAATCTATTTCTTCTTAGGCTTAAAGTTGATTTTTACATTATTTTTTCTTTAAGAAAAAACCGATTTTTTTTTTCGATCTTTGTGCGTTTTTTCTAAAAGTTATTCCTCCATTCAATCAATCCATTTTAATCAATTTAAAAAATCAATTTTCCTACAAAACATTTACCTCTTTTCTTTGTGTCCTTGAAGTATGTTTTACCATTTTAACATGTCAGTTGCAATGTTGCAATTGTGTAACTGAATTTGTTCATTTTAATCTACAGACTTGCCAAAAGGCATCAATGCATCAGGGATGTCAAAGCAAGGGAGGCCAGATAACAATGTCGAATAGTTGGGCAGAAAGTCAAATGACAACTAACACAATAAGGGGGATACAATTTAAAAAAATCAAAATTGTTCCGCCTTAATTTTTTTAATTTTAATTTAGCTCTTTTTCCCAAAACTATACCCACAAAAGAAAACTACATCACATATTCCAGTTCTTAATTTATTTTTTTTATTTCATATTTATTTGTTTATTTTTTCCTCCTCATTTTATGTCATTTACCATTTTATCCTCTAACACTAAACCGACTTTGACAATATTGTTTGCCAGCTTAAGCAGAAACTAAAAAAAAAACCGACCAAAACTACAAAAAAATATATATGAAAAGACCAACAAAGATCTAAAACATGTGACATTAGTACAAATTTTGTGTAGGTTTCAAGCAGTTTTTACTTATGTTTATTTAATATAAAAAACTCGACAGTTTGTTACAGAATTGTTGTTTCCTAAGAAATAAAAGAATTAAACGCAAAAAAAGTACAAAAATAAGTGAAATAAATTCACAGCAGTTTCAAATGTCATAGTTTTATTTGTTCTTTATAAATTGCAGTTAAATTAAATGGAAATTTATATTAATACAAGATTGTTTTACAGAATCAAATGATATAAATCATGATTCAAAAACGAAACACAAAACAAAAGACTTAAAAAGGAAACTTGTTTAAATTTCAGGAAGATTTATCTGCCTTTAATTAATGATAAGAAAAGTTAAGAATAAATAACTTTAATTTATAGGATAAATATGGAATAAAGACTATAAATCTTTTTAACAAAAATACTCGTTTCCACTGAGTTGAAATAGAACTGAAGAAGAAGGGAACCAGAAACTGAACTAATTAAGAACTAGAACTGAACCTGAACTAGAACTGAAATAGAACTGAACTAGAATTCAACCAGAACTGAACTAGAATTGAACTAGAACTGAACTAGAACTGAACTAGAATTGAACTAGAACTGAACTAGAATTGAACTAGAACTGAACCAGAACTGAACTAGAACTGAACTAGAACTGAACTAGAATTGAACTAGAACTGAACCAGAACTGAACTAGAACTGAACTAGAATTGAACTAGAACTGAACCAGAACTGAACTAGAACTGAACTAGAATTGAACTAGAACTGAACCAGAACTGAACTAGAACTGAAATAGAACTGAACTAGAACTGAACCAGAACTGAACTAGAACTGAACTAGAATTGAACTAGAACTGAACCAGAACTGAACTAGAACTGAAATAGAACTGAACTAGAACTGAACTAGAACTGAACCAGAACTGAACTAGAATTGAACTAGAACTGAACTAGAACTGAACTAGAATTGATATAAAACTGAACTACAATTGAACCAGAACTAAACCAGAATTGAAATAGAACAGAACTAGAACTGAACCAAAACTGAACTAGAACTGAACCAGAACTGAACTAGAATTGAACTAGAACAGAACTAGAACTGAACTAGAATTGAAATAGAACTGAACTAGAATTGAACTAAAATTGAACTAGAACTGAAGTAGAACTGAACTAGAACTAGAACTGAACCTGAACTGAACTAGAACTGAACTAAAACTGAACTAGAACTGACCTTGAATTGACTAAAAACTAGTCTAAAATTGGTACAATAAACTAGTCTAAAGTTGGAACTAGAAACTAGTCTGTAATTGAGATTATAAACAAATCTTATGCTGAAGTTGTAAACAAATCTAAATCTGAGTCTATAAACTAGTCAATAACTGAAACTATCACATAGACTACAACTGATTATTTTAACTATCTTATATCTGGTCTATATTTGAGACTATAAACTAGTCTATAGCTGAGACTATGAATTTACAGTTGAGAGTATAAACTACAATCATGTTTATAGTTTAAAGTATAAATTAGTCTCTTATTGGCACTGCAAAATTTGTTTCGACCTAATTTTTCTTCTAAAATCCCACAAACTAAATACAAAAGACTTAAGACACAAACGTTTTTTTCAAAATTCTTTTCAAATATTTTTTGAATTTAAGACAAAAAGCTTAATTTAATTCAATTTATTTCATTATACATTTTAAGCTTTTATTGTGTCATTTGATATCATTTTTATGCTTTTAATAACAAATAATCCTTATTTGTGACAACGTCAGCATTAACGGTGGTCTAATCCTAACTTAACTTCAAAGTAACCACAAACAAAAGGTTTTTGGTTCTAAAATTCTATTTTCTGAAGTTAACTAGTTACTTAGTTTTCTTTTCTAAAATTTCAAAAAAATCAACTATAAAAGGCAACTGTTTAACCATAAATAAAACTTGAAAGATTTCTTCTTGCTGAGAAGAAAAAAAGAACCTTAAACTAAACAAAATAAAAAGGAGATTTTTCAGCAACCCACTGATTTGTTATAGTGTGTATTATGTTATGATAATTTATGATATCCGCTATTGTACAAATAATGCACATAAATTTACCAAAAAAAAAAATTCTCCAGACAAACAATGACAAAACATTGAAAACTGTCACCCAACAAAGGAGAAAAACAAAAAACAAAAAAACAGAAAAAGAAAATCTATAAATGTGTAATAGGAGGCCTTCGAACTACACAAAACAGATATTAATAATAAATCGTTTTGTTCAAATATTGACATGCAGCTGCCTTTTGAAAAAATAAGCCAAAACAAATAAATAGACAAAAATTACAAACAAAACAAAATCCAACATTAAACCCAAAGTCAAAATACTTGACTTTATTATTTCTTTTTTTTTTTTATCAAAATCCCGTGTGTTTAGTTTTTGCCAACGAAAAAAATCCTTTACCAGAATTCCTTAAGGCCAACAAGTAGTTAACACTTCAATATTTATTTTCTTAAACTTTTTCAAGTACCGACTCAACGATTTCTTAAGCTTAACAATAAAAATCAAATCTATAGAAAAAAAGAGCAAGAAAAAAACTCGCAACCACGCTTTAATATGGAGAAAAAGACTATATTTATATGGACACAAAATAATGACATGCTCTGTGCCCAAACACACTTTTAAACTTAGTGACAGTGTCAAAGATAAAAAGGAAAATAATCAGTGAAGTTGTTATTGTCAGACAAACACTATGGGATGAGGGAGATACTAAAAGAAAAAATACAAAAATTATCAATAATACAAAAGACTTAAGAAAGAAAACTGTTATATCCAAATTAAATTGAAGACTATAATCCATTTGTAGGTATATTTTGGCTACAAGCTATTTTTTGGACTAGACTGTAGGCTATTTAAAAAGGACTGTGGACTACTTTAAAGGTTAGACTATAGTTCTGTTGCTATAGTTCACATTTTAGTGTGTTTCTATAGAAGAGAGTCTAATCTATTCTATATAGAAGAGAGTCTAATCTATTCAATATAGAAGAGAGTCTAATCTATTCTATATAGAAGAGAGTCTAATCTATTCTATATAGAACAGAGTCTAATCTATTCTATATAGAAGAGAGTCTAATCTATTCTATATAGAAGAGAGTCTAATCTATTCTATATAGAAGAGAGTCTAATCTATTCTATATAGAAGAGAGTCTAATCTATTCTATATAGAAGAGAGTCTAATCTATTCTATATAGAAGAGAGTCTAATCTATTCTATATAGAAGAGAGTCTAATATCTATATAGAAGAGAGTCTAATCTATTCTATATAGAAGAGAGTCTAATCTATTCTATATAGAAGAGAGTCTAATCTATTCTATAGAAGATAGTTTAATCTATTCTATAAGAAGAGAGTCTAATCTATTCTTATAAGAAGAGAGTCTAATCTATTCTATATAGAAGAGAGTATAATCTATTCTATATAGAAGAGAGTTTCTTAAAGGTTCTATTCTATATAGAAGAGAGTCTAATCTATTCTATATAGAAGAGAGTCTAATCTATTCTATATAGAACGAGAGTCTAATCTATTATATATAGAAGATAGTCTAATCTATTCTATAGAAAAAGAGTTTAATCTATTCTATAAAGAAGAGAGTCTAATCTATTCTATATAGAAGAGAGTCATAATCTATTCTATATAGAAGAGAGTCTAATCTATTCTATATAGAAGAGAGGCTCATCTATTCTATATAAGAAGAGAGTCTAATCTATCTATATAGAACAGAGTCTAATCTATTCTATATAGAAGAGAGTCTAATCTATTCTATATAGAAGAGAGTCTAATCTATTCAATATAGAAGAGAGTCTAATCTATTCTATATAGAAGAGAGTCTAATCTATTCTATATAGAACAGAGTCTAATCTATTCTATATAGAAGAGAGTCTAATCTATTCTATATAGAAGAGAGTCTAATCTATTCTATATAGAAGAGAGTCTAATCTATTCTATATAGAAGAGAGTCTAATCTATTCTATATAGAAGAGAGTCTAATCTATTCTATATAGAAGAGAGTCTAATCTATTCTATATAGAAGAGAGTCTAATCTATTCTATATAGAAGAGAGTCTAATCTATTCTATATAGAAGAGAGTCTAATCTATTCTATATAGAAGATAGTCTAATCTATTCTATAGAAGAGAGTTTAATCTATTCTATAAAGAAGAGAGTCTAATCTATTCTATATAGAAGAGAGTCTAATCTATTCTATATAGAAGAGAGTATAATCTATTCTATATAGAAGAGAGTCTAATCTATTCTATATAGAAGAGAGTCTAATCTATTCTATATAGAAGAGAGTCTAATCTATTCTATATAGAAGAAGTCTAATCTATTATATATAGAAGATAGTCTAATCTATTCTATAGAAAAGAGTTTAATCTATTCTATAAAGAAGAGAGTCTAATCTATTCTATATAGAAGAGAGTCTAATCTATTCTATATAGAAGAGAGTCTAATCTATTCTATATAGAAGAGAGGCTCATCTATTCTATATAGAAGAGAGTCTAATCTATTCTATATAGAAGAGAGGGCTCATCTATTCTATATAGAAGAGAGTCTAATCTATTCTATATAGAAGAGAGTCTAATCTATTCTATATAGAAGAGAGTCTAATCTATTCTATATAGAAGAGAGTCTAATCTATTCTATATAGAAGAGAGTCTAATCTATTCTATAGAAGAGAGTTTAATCTATTCTATAAAGAAGAGAGTCTAATCTATTCTATATAGAAGAGAGTCTAATCTATTCTATATAGAAGAGAGTATAATCTATTCTATATAGAAGAGAGTATAATCTATTCTATATAGAAGAGAGTATAATCTATTCTATATAGAAGAGAGTCTAATCTATTCTATATAGAAGAGAGTCTAATCTATTCTATATAGAAGAGAGTCTAATCTATTATATATAGAAGATAGTCTAATCTATTCTATAGAAAAGAGTTTTAATCTATTCTATAAAGAAGAGAGTCTAATCTATTCTATATAGAAGAGAGTCTAATCTATTCTATATAGAAGAGAGTATAATCTATTCTATATAGAAGAGAGTCTAATTTATTCTATAGAAGAGAGTCTAATCTATTCTATATAGAAGAGAGTCTAATCTATTCTATATAGAAGAGAGTCTAATCTATTCTATATAGAAGAGAGTCTAATCTATTCTATATAGAAGATAGTCTAATCTATTCTATAGAAGAGAGTTTAATCTATTCTATAAGAAGAGAGTCTAATCTATTCTATATAGAAGAGAGTCTAATCTATTCTATATAGAAGAGAGTATAATCTATTCTATATAGAAGAGAGTCTAATCTATTCTATATAGAAGAGAGTCTAATCTATTCTATATAGAAGAGAGTCTAATCTATTCTATATAGAAGAGAGTCTAATCTATTCTATATAGAAGAGAGTCTAATCTATTCTATATAGAAGAGAGTCTAATCTATTCTATATAGAAGATAGTCTAATCTATTCTATAGAAGAGAGTTTAATCTATTCTATAAAGAAGAGAGTCTAATCTATTCTATATAGAAGAGAGTCTAATCTATTCTATATAGAAGAGAGTATAATCTATTCTATATAGAAGAGAGTCTAATCTATTCTATATAGAAGAGAGTCTAATCTATTCTATATAGAAGAGAGTCTAATCTATTCTATATAGAAGAGAGTCTAATCTATTATATATAGAAGATAGTCTAATCTATTCTATAGAAAAGAGTTTAATCTATTCTATAAAGAAGAGAGTCTAATCTATTCTATATAGAAGAGAGTCTAATCTATTCTATATAGAAGAGAGTCTAATCTATTCTATATAGAAGAGAGGCTCATCTATTCTATATAGAAGAGAGTCTAATCTATTCTATATAGAAGAGAGGCTCATCTATTCTATATAGAAGAGAGTCTAATCTATTCTATATAGAAGAGAGTCTAATCTATTCTATATAGAAGAGAGTCTAATCTATTCTATATAGAAGAGAGTCTAATCTATTCTATATAGAAGAGAGTCTAATCTATTCTATAGAAGAGAGTTTAATCTATTCTATAAAGAAGAGAGTCTAATCTATTCTATATAGAAGAGAGTCTAATCTATTCTATATAGAAGAGAGTATAATCTATTCTATATAGAAGAGAGTATAATCTATTCTATATAGAAGAGAGTTCTAATCTATTCTATATAGAAGAGAGTCTAATCTATTCTATATAGAAGAGAGTCTAATCTATTATATATAGAAGATAGTCTAATCTATTCTATAGAAAAGAGTTTAATCTATTCTATAAAGAAGAGAGTCTAATCTATTCTATATAGAAGAGAGTCTAATCTATTCTATATAGAAGAGAGTATAATCTATTCTATATAGAAGAGAGTCTAATTTATTCTATAGAAGAGAGTCTAATCTATTCTATATAGAAGAGAGTCTAATCTATTCTATATAGAAGAGAGTCTAATCTATTCTATATAGAAGAGAGTCTAATCTATTCTATATTGAAGAGAGTCTAATCTATTCTATATAGAAGAGAGTCTAATCTATTCTATATAGAAGAGAGTCTAATCTATTCTATATAGAAGAGAGTCTAATCTATTCTATATAGAAGAGAGTATAATCTATTCTATATAGAAGAGAGTCTAATTTATTCTATAGAAGAGAGTCTAATCTATTCTATATAGAAGAGAGTCTAATCTATTATAAATTATAATCAAAGTTTAATCTATTCTACATTTTATAGATCAGAGTCTTATCTATTAAAGTCCGCAATTTGTCTCATTCTGTTATCCTTTCTAAAGTTAGTTCTATAATCGTATTATTGTCAGTTATGCTACAGTCCTCATTATAGTCATTTTATAGGCACTACTATAGCCATTCGGTAGTCCTTCCTATCGTTATTATATTGCCATTCTATAGTCGTTTTATTGTTTTTACTATAGTCATTCTGTAGTCAATACTTTTGTCATTTTGTAGTCCACACTGTGGTCATAATTTAGTGTACATGGTAGACATTTTGTAGTCCAGATTATAATTCGGAGAAATAGACATGCTATTGGCCACACAACCGTTATGCTATAAGCTGTTTTATGATTCTGGTGTAGTCTTCTTCGTAGTAATTCTATAAAACGCACTATAGTCAACCAATAATATACAGTATTGTTATTCTATAATGCACACGATAATTATCTTTTAACTTTAGTCTACTCTATAGTCTTTCTATTGTATTTTAGACAAGTCTAAGATCTGTGTTGCAATTTGCTTTAATTTTAGCACTTTTCCCCATAGTGCTGTATATCGGTATTGGTAAATTTCTGCTTCAAAGTCTGTTAAGTTATGTGTAACTCATACCCAATCCCAGCTATAGTGACTGTTGCTGCTGCCTCTGCTCTTAAGACTGCTGCTGCTGCTGTAGTTAGGTTGAGTATTTAAGCGGCTATTTAATGTGGCCATTTAATAACTGTAGCCAAAAGGTTTTTTATGCGCTTTAAGCTATTTGTATTTTGTATTTTTTGTCTTTTTTGTCTTTACCAAATATGATTTATTGCCTAAAATGTCATGACGCATAACAAACTCCACACACACACACACACCAGCAGATACATATTTATACGCAATTTTCTGTTTTAAGGCCGCTATTTAATGCCGGTTGGATTTCCTACTTAAGACTGAGAAAACCAACACATTAATCTTAACTAAATACACAATTTTCTAGTTGAATTAAGCGAAAGACAGGAATTAGAAGGACACAAAAAAAACGATTTAATAGGCTTTAAAGCGGTTTTTTGGTAAAAGACGAAAATTTTTTGTCAACACTTTTTTTATAAAAATACGGTTTTCGAAAAACCGTGTTAGAATTTTAGAAGAGTCATGAAGAAAAAGCGTTATAATTGAGAAATAAAGCGCAGGCGTGAATTTGCGTGTTAATTGGACATTTTTCATGCCGCTTAATAGACGCTTCTTTTTAAAGACAATTTATACAAAATAATTTCCATATCATTTGAAACGAAACGACATACATATAAAAGCTTTTTAAGTGTCTCTTTTCAAAACAATTAAGATAAAAGGTTAATTTATGGTTTTTTACCATAAATGTAACCAACATCACAACGTTTCAACTTAAATTCTTTATCACCACCTTTTTTTCTCTCTCTCTATTTTCAGTTTATTTTATTAGTTTCAATTTTATTTTTTATTAAAATAAAATCTTTTTTTTTCAACATCCAACTTTTTCCTAGCGACAACAATTTGTTGGCGTTTCGAAAGAAAAAAATAGACTTAAATCGAAGAAGCAACTTTTCATAGTTTTTTTCACACCTATTTTTTGTGACTTATTTTTTTGTTTTTTGTGTGTGTGAAGGAGCTGAAAAATATTTATATAATCTTGACTTAAAATTAAATTAATTAAACACGCAATTTTCTTAGATCTCTTCAAGAGTGAGACACGTTAATGAGTTGAAATAATTAATTAAAGAAATAAAATGACAGAAAAATGCGAAAGTGAATAAAAAAATGAGGAAGAAAATTTAGTCAATTATGCAAAATATGAGCTAAACTAAAAAAATAGCGGTATTTAAAACTTCAGCAGATGTATAATCAGACATCTTGAATGTTTATAATCTGAGCAATAGAATGACTTTGTTCTGGGCTAAAGTGTAACAAAAGGATGGACTTAAGAGTACCTAAACTACAGAAGAACTATAATGTGGACTATTGAAACGCAGTAGTGAGAAATATATAAATATGTGCTATAGACTATTGACTGATCGATCACTATTACTGATCCATAAAATTGTCACAGAAGGACTTAATTATATGTTTTGGAATAATTTTAATGAGACCCATCGTTAGTCTAGAGTCTAGACTCTGGAATGACTGTAATGTCAGCTATTAAATATCTCTATTGTGGACTATATAATGACTATAGCATGAACTATAGAATAGCTAAATGCTAGAAATTGAATAACTACAACAAGAACTATAAAATGATAACTGTGTGGCTTACAGAACTAAAGCTTAGTTCATGGTAAAGCTATGACTTTAATGTGACAACAGTAGGAACAGTAGTCTATAGAATATTCATAATTTAGAACTATATAGAGACAATAGTATGGACTACAGGATGACAGCCTTGTGAATTATTGAATGATAATAAAATGGATAATAGAACGACTGTAGTTCAGATTATATAATTATCATAATGCGAAGCATAAAGTATCTACAATGTAGAATATAGAATAAGTATAGCGCGGCCTATTGACGGACAATAGTTTAGACTAGAAAAGGAAACTCTGGATAATGACTAAAGTATTGACTATTATATTGACTACAGTGTAAAGTACAGAAAGATTATTATGTGGATTATAAAAGAACTACACTGTGGATCACATAATGACTATAGTACATTCAATAATATGACAAAAACTACCAATCTAAAGTCTGATCTTAGAAAAGGCACAAATCTGAATAAAATCTGCTCAGCAATCGCTTAAAGTTTGATCTGTAGAACATACTCTGATCTATGAAAAAGAACTAAAATTGAACTATATAATAGTCAAAGGTCTGATACATTGACTAGAGTCTGACCATTAGAGTAACCTAGAGACTGACTTACAGACCAGACTGATCTATAGAATATACCAAATTCTATTCTAAAGTCGAAGAAACTAGAGTCCGATATATGCAACAAAGTAAGATCCTATCTATTTAAACTGACCACAATCAGATCTGCAGAATCGACAAGTCTTAATTTTAGAATCAGACTAGAGTCTGAGATATACACCAGAATCTGATCTATCGAATAGACTAAAAATTTATCTATAAATTAGACAAGATTTAGATGATTTATTAAATCAGACTAGAGTTTGATCTATAGAATCGGAATATAGTCTAATAAGACAAGAGTCTTTCTTATCTTTAGAATCAGACTAAAGTCTGATTAATAGAACAGCACAGACACTGATCTCTAAAATTGACTAATAGACTATAAAGTCAGACGAGAGTTTGGTGTCTGATCTTGTTACGACTTTTACTCCTCTAAATAATCAAGTTCGGTCAACTTTTGCGAACATCCGTAACACACAAGGCGTTACAGTGATCACGTCCGGAGATCTCACTAAATAATTCAATCGGTAATAGTGACGGACGGTGTGTACATAGGGCAGGAACTTAATCAATGCGAGTAAATGACTCACACTTACTGGGAATTCCAAGTTCATCAATCCCAAGCATGAAAGTGGTTCAGCGGTTTACCCAGACCTCTCGGTCTAGGAAATTCACGTTGATACTTTCATTGTAGCGCGTGTGCAGCCCAGGACATCTAAGGGCATCACAGACCTGTTATTGCTCAATCTCATTTTGCTAGTCGCAATTTGTCCATTTAAGAAGCGAGAGTCTGTGCTGTAGCATCCTACAAGAGACTGATCTTTAGAATCAGACTAAAATCTTTAGATCTTTAGAATCAGACTATAATCTAGGTTATAAATAGGCTATAGGGCTGCCTACAAACTAGGCTAAAATCTACTATTATAGGCTACTGTCCAGCCTGTAAAATAGACTATAGTCTAGAAGATAAAATCATGTATAGTTACTCTATAAAGAATACAATATTTCTGCCTATAAAATAGACCTTTTAACAGGTTAAGAGCTGGCCTGTTAAATAGGCTATATACACTGTTACAGCTACTATCTAACCGGTAAAATAGACTATAGTCTATAATATAAAATATGCTATAGTTTATTTTATAAAATACGATATATTTCTGCCTACAAATTAGCCTCTTTGATAGTTTTAAAGCTGGTCAAAACTAAAGCTATAGCTTAACCTTAAAATAGACTTATAATGTGGCCTATGAAACTCGGGTTATTGTCGAGTGTACAAAATAGACTTTAATACCGGTAAAATAGACTATAGTCTATAATATAAACTATGCTATAGTTCATTTTATAAAATATGATATATTTCTGCCTACAAATTAGCCTCTTAGATAGTTTTAAAGCTGGTCAAAATAAAGCTATAGCTTAGCCTAAAAATAGACTATAATGTGGCCTATGAATCGCTATTGTCGAGTGTACAAAATACTCTTTAATATTGTCTATAATTTATACCTTTAAATTGGACTAAAGAAACAGACTAATGTTTGCTTTATAGTTCAAATTATGAATAAGACTATTTACAATAAAGTTGATACTTCGTTCAAGACTAAAATGGCTATTTTAGTCTTCTCTATACACCATTATTTATAGCTTTATTTTGTTTAATCAATATTCACATCTTTTCCAATACAGTTACATGCTTTTCTCTCTCCAAAAAAATAATCGTAGACGTCCATCTGTTTATGTTTTTTCTTTCTCCTTTAATTGCTAAATTTTTTTATTTAACTTTATTTGTGATTTTTAGTTATTATTGCATTAAATCATAAAACCAGCTTAAAAAAAGTCCACGAAAAAGCTCAGCTAAATAGAGCACACACACACATACGTATAGAAAAGAAATCAATTTTGAATGATGAAAAGTCTTAAGCAGATTTTCTTAAAAAGAAAATAAATTCATTGATTTAGGAAATTTGTTCAAGGAAAATTAGAAGAAAAAACAGAAACACTCACTCACTCACTCATTCATTCACCACAACTAGACAGTTGTCTACTGATATGCCAACAAAGATAAAAATTTGTGTAAAGAAATTACAACAAAAATTAAACCAAAAAAATAAAAAAGACTAAATTTTAATCTAAAACAAGTAGTTCCAGATTTAATCTTTATTTTAGTTTTTTTATAATTTATAAAACTCAAGAAAATCTAAAAGTCATCAGTTTGTTTCCTTCTTTCCTTAACAGAAGTAATTGGATAAATCTCAGATTTACTTGACAGATTCGAACAGATTAAGTGAGGAGAGCAACCAGAACCCTTCAATCAATTTTCTTTCATTATTAATTACAAAAACACAAATCGCACTTGAAAGGTGATGGGAAATATTTTTGTTTAGATTTTAAAGATAAAAAAATTAATAAATTATGAAATTGTTATCAGTGAAAAAGAGCGATAATAAAGAAGTAATAAATAATTATGAAACGCCTGTTAAGAGAAGGATACAAATAAAAACAAATAAAACAAAAAACATATAAATAGATATTTATGGACTTTATTATGGTGGAAAACATAAGAAATCATTAAATAGCAGTCAAGTGAAGACTTGAGAAACAAGTGATAATTTATTTTAATGTGTAAAGTTGAATTGCAGCCTGTCAATAACAAAAGACTTAAGAAATGAGAGCAAAAACAATTTTTCAAACAAGAAAACAAAATATTTATTATTTATATAAAAGTGTACAGAGACGACCAAAGGCTATTTCACAGAATAGACTATAGCCTACTTAATGGGCCAGATAATAAAACTATCTAAAGCTGTAAGACTGTAGCTTATTTTATAGACTAAATTCTAAACTATTTTAAGGGCTACATTATGTAGCAAAAAAGTCCAGGGTAAAGTAATTAGACTAAAGCCTATTATAGTCCCAGTCTATAGCATATAGTCTGGACTATAGTCCCAGTCTATAGCATATAGACTGGACTATAGTCCCAGTCTATAGCATATAGACTGTACTATAGTCCCAGTCTATAGCATATAGACTGGACTATAGTCCCAGTCTATAGCATATAGACTGGACTATAGTCCCCAGTCTTATAGCATATAGACTGGACTATAGTCCCAGTCTATAGCATATAGACTGGACTATAGTCCAGTCTATAGAATATAGTCTGGGACTATAGTCCAGTCTATAG
>PYHX02000495.1:90167947-90193791 GCA_004302925.2 Cochliomyia hominivorax
AAAGTCTGGAAATATTGTTTAGTATCTTTTTTGTAGTTTAAAGGTCTGGATTCTTGCTTCTCTAACCCTCTTACTCTCTCTTACTTTAGAGTCTGGACCCTATTTTAGAGTTAAAATGTTAGTTCAAAGTCTAAGCTCTAGTTTAGAGTCTGATTTCTAGTTGAAAGTCTAAATTCTATTTTAGAGTCTGAACTCTTTTGAAACCCATTCTTTAGAGTCTAAACATCAGTTTAAAAGTCTAAACACAAGTTTAGAGTTTAAACTCTAGTTTAGAGTTAAAAGTCTAGTTTAGAGTTTAAACTTTAGTTTAGAGTCTGAACTCTATTTTAGAGTTTAAACTCTAGTTTAGAGTTTAAAGTCTAGTTTAGAGTTAAAAGTCTAGCTTAGAGTTTAAACTCTAGTTTAGAGTTTAAACTCTATTTTAGAGTTTAAACTCTATTTTAGAGTTTAAACTCCAGTTTAGAGTCGGGACTCTATTTAAGAGTTTAAACTCTAGTTGAGTGTCGGGCTCTATTTTAGAGTTTAAACTCTAGTTTAGAGTCGGGCTTCTATTTTAGAGTTTAAAACTTCAGTTTTAGAGTCGGGACTCTAGTTTAGAGTCGGGACTCTAGTTTTGAGTCGAGACTCTAGTTTTAGAGTTTAAACTAGTTTAGAGTTGGGACTCTATTTTAGAGTTCAAACTCTAGTTTAGAGTCGGGACTCTAGTTTAGAGTTTAAACACTAGTTTAGAGTCGGGACTTTTAGTTTAGAGTCGAAATTCTAGTTTAAAGTCGGTACTGTAAATTTTAAGTAGAATGAAGTTAAGAGTTTTAACTCCAGTTTAGAGTCTAAAATTTTTTTTAGAGGTTGAACTCTAGTTCAAAGCTGGGTCGAGTGCAGTTTTGTGGACTCTAGTTAAGAGTCTGAACACTAGCAAGTTGAGATTTTAGCTAAGAATCTGGTCTCTACACTAGAGGCTAAACTCTTGTTTCATAGTCTAGACTCTTTTGTAGATTTAAGGACTATTTTATACTTTGAGTTATAGTTTACAGATTTGATTACAGTCCAGATCTGGTCTTTGGCTTTAATCCGGATTTTAAGTCTAAATCGATACTAAAGTCTAGGCTGATTTCTTAAGTGGAGGCAGTTGTAAAAATATTAAATTTCAGCCCTAAGTTAACATTTCCGAGTGTATTCCATAGTTCAGAAGTTGGTCTAAAGTTAAAACTGTAGCTAAAAGTGTCTGAAGCTCTAATTGCAATGAATTTCTTTTAAGTGTTTTTAGTAGTTTTAGGAATTACAGGAATTTTTCTTTTTTCAGACAACCTGGCGTATGATTAATATTAATTAAGAGATAAATTGTATTAAAAACTATTAAATCTGTTTTTAGTTATTGATTTAAAGAGATTAAAATATATTTTTTATAACGATATAAAAGTTCTATATTCTTATAGTCCAGATTTAATGTTATTTTCAGTTGTTTGTAAATAAAAAAATACTTTGTAACTAAACTCCATGTGAGTTGGTGAAATAGTTAATTTAAAATTCTAAAAGAATAAGTCTAGAGTGTGGAAATTTTTTATAAAATTTCCCAGAATTGTTTTTGTTTTATTCATCTTTCTTTGACTGATTAATTCTTTCTTAATTAAATTACTACTTTTTCTCAGAATCCTCACTTCAATGTTGGCATTAAAATACCTTTTGGCAAGAAAGAAATAAAGAAAGAAAGAAAACTGGATGAAGAGAAAAAGAAAACCTTCAGCTAATTAGTAACTGAAACCTCTTCAGATTCTTTTTCAATTGCTATTTTATCTCTTTCTTATTTCTTATTTCTGAAACAATTTTTTTTTCTTTTCTATAATTATGACCATAAATCATTATTATGCATTTAACTTAATTACCACTTAATAACTATAAATATGGCATTAAAACGCATGATTACTTACTGCACGTACTGTACAGTACACTGGGCCTACATTCCAATTCAAATAAATATTTCGCCGTACTTCATTGGCAGCTGATTTAAAGCAATAAGTGAATGAAGAGAAAGAGATACACTTCATGGCCTTAATACATCTTAAGTTTTATGGTTGTCATAACTTTGGTTATGACAACTTATAAAACGTTGCAAGTACATTTAAATGCCAAATGTTGGCAATAAATATAAAGCAAATAGCAACAAAACAAACTGCTCCTTATTAATGTTTTTTGTTATTGCTGCTATTTTTGATTTGAAATGTTGCTCTGCTGCTAACATGTCATCATCATCTTGGTCCTCTTCATATTAACAACATGATAATTATCGTTCATACGTATCGGCCAGACAATTTATGCAGAGACATTAAAAGATTTACAATAGTGAACTAAACTGATGGAAATGCTTGTAATTATTTAAAGTCGCCCATAAATGTAAATAATTAGAAAATTTTTAACTGATTAATTTGTCATAATTAACATTTATAGTTTTATTAACTATTTGGATCCATATTTTTAGCCAGTAAATAAGGAAGTCTTATAAATAGTTTACAAAAACAAACAAAAATCACAACTTAATTACTTTTTACCCAAAAAACATAACACACACAATGTTATCGAATGCTGTCCGTCTGAGTTAAATTCCTTTTTCACATATAAAGTCATAACTTCACCACTCCTTGTGACAATAAATATTATTTTTTAATTTTTAATTATATTTCCCCCCCTCAACTATATAAAAATTTATAAGAAAATGATTGTAATTAATTAAATTGTTAATGACAACTTAACAAACTTACTGGCCACCACAACAACACAATATAACAACAAAATTATAAAATATTGGCGGAAAGAGAGAAAAAAACTATAAAAAATTACATAGTTTCAAGTCGTTAAAAAGACAAGAAAAGACCTTAATATGGTATTAATGTTCATATTTCTTAAAATGAAAATTAATTAAAATGTCTTTTTGTTAGAGTTTGTCATTTTGTGGGGCAAACAACAACAAAAATAATAAATAAAAATTATTAAAACATAAATCTCTATTAAACAACATGATCAGTTATTGTTTTTAAGGAGAAATAAACTAGATTAAAAAATAATCCACGAAATTATAGAAAAAAGACTTTATTCGATTCTAAAACAAGAGAGCAGACATTAAGCTAGAGTTCAGACTCTAAACTAGAGTACAGTCTCCTAACAACAGTTCCAGGCTCTAAACTAAAGTCCTAATTTAAAAGTTAGTGTCTAAACTTCCAAAGTATAGCCTGGAATCTAAATCGGAAGGCCAGATTCTAGAGTAAAGAGTTTAAAACTATACTGCAGATCCAGACAAAAGACGGGCTCCAAACAAGATTTTTTAACTTCAAACTACAGTTCAGACTCTAAAGTATAGTTCAGACTCTAAACTAGAGTTAAGACTTTAAATTAAAGTCCAGACTCTATGCTAGAGTCCAGGCTTCAAACTACAGTGCAAACAAGAATCCAGACCTAAAACCAGATTTAGGATTTAAAACAAGGTTCTAGACCATAAAGTAAACTCAAAACTATAAGCTTATGCTACTGTCTAAACTCTAAACTACAGCCCAAACTCTGAACCACAGTCCAGACTCTAAGCCAGATTAAAGGTTCTATCGAACAAGCAAGAGTCCAGACACAAATAAGATTTTGTATTTGAAATTTCAGTCTAGACTGTAAAAAAGAGTTTAGATTCCAAACTACACTACAGAGACTAAACAAAAGTCCAAATGAACTAAATTAAGTAAAATCCAAACCATTTTAAATAAGAGTCCAAACTCTTAACTACACTTCAGACTCTTGGCCAAAGTACAGACTTTAAGCTAAAATGAAGACTCTAAACTAGCGTGCAAACAAGATTCCTGTCTCAAAACAAGATTTAAGATTAAAAATAAGAGTCCAGACTCTAAAGTAGAGTTCAAACTTTAAGCCAAAGTCTAAACTCTGAGCTACAGCCCAAACTCTGAATTATTGTTAAGACTCAAACAATATTCAGGATTTAAGAGTCTCTGAACTATAGTCCAGTCTCTCTGTACTATAGTCCAGTCTCTCTGTACTATAGTCCAGTCTCTCTGTACTATAGTCCAGTCTCTCTGTACTATAGTCCAGTCTCTCTGTACTATAGTCCAGTCTCTCTGTACTATAGTCCAGTCTCTCTGTACTATAGTCCAGTCTCTCTGTACTATAGTCCAGTCTCTCTGTACTATAGTCCAGTCTCTCTGTACTATAGTCCAGTCTCTCTGTACTATAGTCCAGTCTCTCTGTACTATAGTCCAGTCTCTCCTGTACTATAGTCCAGTCTCTCTGTACTATAGTCTAGTCTCTCTGTACTATAGTCCAGTCTCTCTGTACTATAGTCCAGTCTCTCTGTACTATAGTCCAGTCTCTCTGTACTATAGTCCAGTCTCTCTGTACTATAGTCCAGTCTCTCTGTACTATAGTCCAGTCTCTCTGTACTATAGTCCAGTCTCTCTGTACTATAGTCCAGTCTCTCTGTACTATAGTCCAGTCTCTCTGTACTATAGTCCAGTCTCTCTGTACTATAGTCCAGTCTCTCTGTACTATAGTCCAGTCTCTCTGTACTATAGTCCAGTCTCTCTGTACTATAGTCCAGTCTCTCTGTACTATAGTCCAGTCTCTCTGTACTATAGTCCAGTCTCTCTGTACTATAGTCCAGTCTCTCTGTACTATAGTCCAGTCTCTCTGTACTATAGTCCAGTCTCTCTGTACTATAGTCCAGTCTCTCTGTACTATAGTCCAGTCTCTCTGTACTATAGTCCAGTCTCTCTGTACTATAGTCCAGTCTCTCTGTACTATAGTCCAGTCTCTCTGTACTATAGTCCAGTCTCTCTGTACTATAGTCCAGTCTCTCTGTACTATAGTCTAGTCTCTCTGTACTATAGTCCAGTCTCTTTAATGTTCTAGTGATTTATTGTGAAAAATTATAGTCATCTTAAATTAAACTCCTTTTTGCGCTTAAACTATTATTAATTAAGCTATTTTTCCTTCTTTTATCGTTATCTTCAGTAACGTGGGAATTTTTAGATTTTTATCTTGTTATTTTTTTCTATAAAAAAAGCTGAAATTAATTGTGAATAATTTTCTTTCTTGTTAAAATTGTGAGAATAATTTTCTAGTGTCTTCATAGTGTCTTCATGGCTTTACCAAGTTCGTAGCTTAAATCTTTTGTTTGTCTTTTATTATTGGCCTAAGCAAGTTTGTTGCTTAAATCTTTCGTTTTTTTTTTTCATTTTTTCTTTCTATTTATTTATGACTTGTAATTTTTGGCATTTTAAATATTTGTACAACTTTCTCACCATTTGTTTGGGGAATTCGAAAAATTTATTGGAAAAATCTTAAACGATTTCTTTGTTTTTTATTGTTGTTTGCTGTTGTTGTCTAGAATTATTTATTTAGTTTTGTTCAAATGTTAAGAAAAATTATTGGAAATAAATTTCATTTTGTTAAGTCTTAAATCATGACTTTTTTTTAGAGATTTTTAGTTTATTTTTTTGTTTTTTTTTTTTTTTTTTTTTTGTTTTTTGGCTGCTTTTTGGAAGAATTTGTTAAAAAGCTTGAAATAAGAAATTTTTTTCCTGAATTAAATTTTCCAGTAGTGACCTTACTTGGTGGTGCGTGTCTTTACACATTCTGCATATTTAATACTTTCATTCCTTTATGCCATTTTTTTTGCTCTAAACAATTTCTTGTTTAAACACGCATAACGGGCCTTAGGGGAATGAAATGGGAGGGAAGAGATAAAAACTATTTACATTAGAATGTGTTGCGGTTAGCAGGGCCTGGACCCATTAGTGTAAAATGTATGGCAATGGTAGTGTGTGCATAATATTAAAGAAAATTGCCAGCCAGTGTTTGCAGGCAATTTGAAAAATGTTTTATTTTGCGACACATGAATGCATTGATCATGAGCATGCAACCGATAATACGCACTCTAACCATTCAGCCAACCATTCAGCTAACCATGCAACCACTCCCCCTATTTAAATGCCTCTACTTCTGTTCCTGTTGCTGGTCGCTTAGAAAAAATCCTGTTTTATTTCAGTTTTTCCCTCAAATTGCTGTTGTTTCAGTTTTAATAGAATTGAATGAAAAAAAAATTTATTTCTAAAGACGTGATTTTATGTTACGATTGCCAAGTAATTTCATATCGATTCTATTTCGATTTTTGTCTTTAACTATTGGTTATAGAGTTTATTTTTTCTATGAAAACTCAAAAGGTAACCAAGTAAATGACTTAAGATTTTTATCTCAAGCTTAGGCATTTTTAGATTTATGCAATTTTAAATTGATAATTTAGCTTTAGCAGATGTTTTGCTGATATTATTAAGATTAAAAGAAAGACCTAAATTTCGTCTTGGGAAATTTTCAACTTTGTTTAGGCCAAACACATCAAAAAATTCAAGCAATTAAAACTTTTGTTAAAGTAATAAATTGATTCAAGTGTTTTCTTTCGCACTCTATAATTAAAGTTTTTAAAAATTTATTTTAAATATTTTCAATTAATTTTTTTCTAAATTAACCTCCAAATTAATGTCAATCATACGCCAGGGTGGCTCTCAAAAGAAAAACCTTTGTATTTTCCAAACCTCTTAAGGAATATTAATGAATTTTTCACTAGGTATTCCCTACATAAAAAGCTATAAATAGGTTATCAAATAGAATCGCTTAAGTGAAAGAATTAAACGTAAAAACAACATAAAGAAAAAAGTTTCACATGGTAAACTTCCAAAATTTTAAAAATCTAATTTTTTTAAATCCCTTGATTTTCACAAACTCTCACTTTTTATTGTTGTTCCTTTAAAAGCAATTTGTCCATAAACTAACATGTTTCCAAAAAAAGTCTCCAAATATTTGTTTATTATAAATCCCACATTTTTTAACAATCTGTTTAATTCAAATGTTATTTTTATTTATTCATTTGAATTTCATTTTATTTTTCTCTATTTTGCCTTTTCAACACTTTTTCTCCCAACAATTTGCATAAAACCAACATAAACCAACACTTTCAACAGCTTGTTTAAGCCATTGTTCTGTCTTAATGTCAATTTTGCTATTTTTTTCCACAAAAAGATTATCTTTTCTAAATATTAACCATTTTCAACCATAAACAGTGTTTTTATTTTAAGAAAAAAGTCGATGTTTGGTTTATTATTAAATTGTTAAAATTGTAAAAGATCTTTTTCATGATTTTATTGACTGAAGTATGTGTCTTAAGTCTTTTGTTTTTGATTGTTATAAAGAAAAAGTAACAACATAATTGAAAATTATTTCTGGTACAAGAAAGGAGTAAAAAAAATATGTATAAATTTTAAAATCATACAAAATATATGAAAAATTAAGAAAAGGAGTAATATTTGTGATCACAAAAAATTTTAGCAAAAAATCGTTATTTTAAAGAAAAAAACCAAATTTATAGCAAATTTAGACAAGATTGTTAAAAATGTTAAGAAAGGTGAAAATAACAAAAAGACTTTAATTTGTGACGATTGAATTTTTCATAAAACAAACGGTTTTTTTAAATTTATTAAAGTTTTATTATATTTTGAATAAAATCAATAAATATAATAAATATAATTCTTGTATTTCGAGAAAAAATGTTATAATGAAAAAGTAACCTTAATTAGTGATTCCATATTTTAATTTAATTTTTTAACAGATTGGATTTTATAACAAAAAATTAATATTCTAAATCAAATAAACAAACAAATATTTAAAATTTTTCAGTCTCCGAATAAAATGTTTTATTGCAAAAGAAACTTTAATTTGTGATAGTTCTTTTTTACATCTATAATGTAAAAAGGGCAACATTATCTCTTAAAAATCATTTTTTTTCACTAAAACTACAATTTTTTTAAAAATGTTCAATAACTTGGAAAATAAATAGTTAAAGGAAAAATAATCTTTATTTGTGATAGTTTGATTTTTTCATAGATTTTTTTATTTTAGAATTTGAGGAAATTCCTTTAGCGCAAATATTGTAAGAAATAAAAATCTACCACCAAAATGCAGATATAACTCCCTAAAATGAACTCTATATGGGAAAAGGAGTTTAATTTTTTTTCGACAAAAATTAATGATTTTCTTTTTAAGATTAAAATTTTAATAATTTCAGAAGAATTTTTTGTTTATATTTTGTATTTAAAATTGAAAATTTTGACTGAAAACTTAAAATGTTCTTAGGGAGAAAATGAATGCAATACGTGACACTTGACGTCTTTGTGAATAATCTTGTTAAGTCTATTTGTTTTGTTAATAATTAGTGTTTATATGTCTAAAATTATTTTAATAATTTATGAATTAAAGCCACTTTATTTAAGAGACACCAGGACGTATGATTAATAATAACTTGGAGGTTAATTTAGAAAAAAATTAATTAAAATATTTAAAAGGGATTTTTGAATATTTTTGTAATTAAATAAGTTAGAAAACACTTCAAAGAATCTTTATTCCTAAAAATAATTTAAATCGCATTTTATTTTCTATTTTATTTCAAAACTGAAAGTTAAATTTCTCATTTCGCTGAAAAATTTAAAAGATTCTTTAGAGAAAAAAGGCTATTATTTGTGATACTTTGGGATTTTATTAATTTTTTTAAATAATAATTGATACAATTTTAACAGTTTGGGAATTATAGCGACTTTTCTTTAGAAGAACACCCAAACGTATGATTAATATTATTTTGGAGATTTATTAAGGAAAAATAATTAAAAAAATATTTACGAGAGACTTTTGAAAATTGTAATAATTACATGAGTTAGACAACACTTCAAGGTATTTTAAACCTTAAAAATAATTTTAATTTTATAAAATTTTCTATTTGTTTTGAAGTCTTGAAATACTATTTATGTTTTCGCTAAAAAAACTTTAAATGTTTTTAGGATTAAAATGGTTTTTATTTATGATATTTTTGAAATTATTAATAACCCTTTTAAAGTTTTTTTTTGTATTAACTAAATATTTTAAATTTCAGTTAAATATGTTTAAAAGTTTTGAAATTATAACGATTTTTCTTTTGAAAGACTCTTAGACGTATGATTAATATTAATTAGAAGGTTAATTAAGAAAAAAGTAAATTAAAAATATTTATGAATAATTTTTAAAAAATTTCATGATTAAATAAAATACCAAATAGTTTAAGGTCTTTGTTTCCTTAAAATGATTTCGAATTTTAATAATAATTCTATTTCTTCTTAAGGCTTAAAGTTGATTTTTACTATTTTTTTTTTTTCTTTAGAAAAGCGATTTTTTCTCGATCTGTTGCGTTTTCTTTTTTTAAGTTATTCCTCCCATTCAACATCCATCATTTTATCAATTTAAAAATCAATTTTCCTACAAAACAATTTACCTCTTTTTCTTTGTGTCTTGAAGTATGTCTTTACCATTTTAACATGTCAGTTGCAATGTTGCAATTGTGTAACTGAATTTGTTCATTTTAATCTACAGACTTGCCAAAAGGCATCAATGATCAGGGATGTCAAAGCAAGAGGCCAGATAACAATGATCGAATGTTGGCAGAAATCAAATGACAACTAACACAATAAGGGGGATACAATTTTTAAAAAAATCAAAAATTATTCCGCCTTATTTTTTTAATTTTAATTTAGCTCTTTTTCCCAAAACTATACCCACAAAAGAAAACTACATCACATATTCCAGTTCTTAATTCACTTTTTTTATTTCATATTTATTTGTTTATTTTTTCCTCCTCATTTTATGTCATTTACCATTTTATCCTCTAACTCTAAACCGACTTTGACAATATTGTTTGCCAGCTTAAGCAGAAACTAAAAAAACCGACCAAAACTACAAAAAAATATATGTAAAAAGACCAACAAAGATCTAAAACATGTGACATTAGTACAAATTTTGTGTAGGTTTCAAGCAGTTTTTACTTATGTTTGTTTAATATAAAAAACTCGACAGTTTGTTACAGAATTGTTGTTTCCTAAGAAATAAAAGAATTAAACGCAAAAAAAAAGTACAAAAATAAGT
Organism: Cochliomyia hominivorax; assembly: GCA_004302925.2. Lineage (NCBI taxonomy): Eukaryota > Metazoa > Arthropoda > Insecta > Diptera > Calliphoridae > Cochliomyia > Cochliomyia hominivorax. The sequence continues at coordinate 90,177,932 of PYHX02000495.1, forward strand.
GAAATAAATTCACAGCAGTTTCAAATGTCATAGTTTTATTTGTTCTTTATAAATTGCAGTTAAATTAAATGGAAATTTATATTAATACAAGATTGTTTACAGAATCAAATGATATAAATCATGGTTCAAAAACGAAACACAAAACAAAAGACTTAAAAAGGAAACTTGTTTAAATTTCAGGAAGATTTATCTGCCTTTAATTAATGATAAGAAAAGTTAAGGATAAATAACTTTAATTTATAGGATAAATATGGAATAAAGACTATAAATCTTTTTAACAAAAATACTGGTTTTCACTGAGTTGAAATAGAACTGAAGAAGAAGGGAACCAGAAACTGAACTAATAGAGAACTAGAACTGAACTAGAACTGAACCAGAACTGAACTACAACTGAACTAGAATTGAACTAGAAGTGAACTAGAACTGAACCAGAACTGAACTAGAACTGAAATAGAACTGAACCAAAACTAAACCAGAACTGAACTAGAATTGAAATAGAACTGAACTAGAAGTGAACTAGAACTGAACCAGAACTGAACTAGAACTGAAATAGAACTGAACTAGAACTGAACTAGAACTGAAATAGAACTGAACCAAAACTAAACCAGAACTGAACTAGAATTGAAATAGAACTGAACTAGAAGTGAACTAGAACTGAACCAGAACTGAACTAGAACTGAAATAAAACTGAACTAGAACTGAACCAGAACTGAACTAGAATTAAACTAGAACTGAACCAGAACTGAACCAGAACTGAACCAGAACTGAACCAGAACTGAACTAGAATTGAAATAGAACTGAACTAGAAGTGAACTAGAACTAAACCAGAACTGAACTAGAACTGAAATAGAACTGAACTAGAACTGAACCAGAACTGAACTAGAACTGAAATAGAACTGAACCTGAACTGAACTAGAAATGAACTAGAATTGAACTAGAACTGAACTTGAACTGAACTAGAATTGAACTAGAACTGAACCTGAACTTAACTAGAAATGAACCTGAACTGAACTAGAATTAAACTAGAACTGAACCAGAACTAAACCAGAACTGAACTAGAATTGAACTAGAACTGAACCAGAACTGAACTAGAACTGAACTAGAACTGAACCTGAACTGAACTAGAAATGAACCTGAACTGAACTAGAATTAAATTAGAACTGAACCAGAACTAAACCAGAACTAAACCAGAACTAAACCAGAACTGAACTAGAATTGAAATAGAACTGAACTAGAAGTGAACTAGAACTGAACCAGAACTGAACTAGAACTGAAATAGAACTGAACTAGAACTGAACCAGAACTGAACTAGAATTAAACTAGAACTGAACCAGAACTGAACTAGAACTGAAATAGAACTGAACCAGAACTAAACCAGAACTGAACTAGAATTGAAATAGAACTGAACTAGAAGTGAACTAGAACTAAACCAGAACTGAACTAGAACTGAAATAGAACTGAACTAGAACTGAACCAGAACTGAACTAGAACTGAAATAGAACTGAACCTGAACTGAACTAGAAATGAACTAGAATTGAACTAGAACTGAACTTGAACTGAACTAGAATTGAACTAGAACTGAACCTGAACTTAACTAGAAATGAACCTGAACTGAACTAGAATTAAACTAGAACTGAACCAGAACTAAACCAGAACTGAACTAGAATTGAACTAGAACTGAACCAGAACTGAACTAGAACTGAACTAGAACTGAACCTGAACTGAACTAGAAATGAACTAGAATTGAACTAGAACTGAACTTGAACTGAACTAGAATTGAACTAGACCTGAACCAGAACAAAAACAGAACTAAACTGAAATAGAACTGAACTAGAACTGAACCTGAACTAGAACTGAACTAGAACTGACTTTGAACTGAAATAGAACTGACCTTGAATTGACTAAAAACTAGTCTAAAATTGGTACTATAAACTAGTCTAAAGTTGGAACTAGAAACAAGTCTGTAATTGAGACTATAAACAAATCTTATGCTGATATTGTAAACAAATCTAAATCTGAGTCTATAAACTAGTCAATAACTGAAACTATCACATAGATAACTGAGACTATATCTGGTCTATATTTGAGACTATAAACTAGTCTATAGCTGAGACTATGAATTTACAGTTGAGAGTATAAACTACAATCATGTTTATAGTTTAAAGTATAAATTAGTCTCTTATTGGCACTGCAAAATTTGTTGCGACCTAATTTTTCTTCTAAAATCCCACAAACTAAATACAAAAGACTTAAGACACAAACGTTTTTTCAAAATTCTTTTCAAATATTTTTTGAATTTAAGACAAAAAGCTTAATTTAATTCAATTTATTTCATTATACATTTTAAGCTTTTATTGTGTCATTTGATATCATTTTTATGCTTTTAATAACAAATAATCCTTATTTGTGACAACGTCAGCATTAACGGTGGTCTAATCCTAACTTAACTTCAAAGTAACCACAAACAAAAGGTTTTTGGTTCTAAAATCCTATTTTCTGAAGTTAACTAGTTACTTAGTTTTCTTTTCTAAAATTTCAAAAAAATCAACTATAAAAGGCAACTGTTTAACCATAAATAAAACTTGAAAGATTTCTTCTTGCTGAGAAGAAAAAAACCTTAAACTAAACAAAATAAAAAGGAGATTTTTCAGCAACCCACTGATTTGTTATAGTGTGTATTATGTTATGATAATTTATGATATCCGCTATTGTACAAATAATGCACATAAATTTACCAAAAAAAAAAAAAATTCTCCAGACAAACAATGACAAAACATTGAAAACTGTCACCCAACAAAGGAGAAAAACAAAAAAACAAAAAAAAACAGAAAAAGAAAATCTATAAATGTGTAATAGGAGGCCTTCGAACTACACAAAACAGATATTAATAATAAATCGTTTTGTTCAAATATTGACATGCAGCTGCCTTTTGAAAAAATAAGCCAAAACAAATAAATAGACAAAAATTACAAACAAAACAAAATCCAACATTAAACCCAAAGTCAAAATACTTGACTTTATTATTTCTTTTTTTTTTATCAAAATCCCGTGTGTTTAGTTTTTGCCAACGAAAAAAATCCTTTACCAGAATTCCTTAAGGCCAACAAGTAGTTAACACTTCAATATTTATTTTCTTAAACTTTTTCAAGTACCGACTCAACGATTTCTTAAGCTTAACAATAAAAATCAAATGTATAGAAAAAAAGAGCAAGAAAAAAACTCGCAACCACGCTTTAATATGGAGAAAAATACTATATTTATATGGACACAAAATAATGACATGCTCTGTGCCCAAACACACTTTTAAACTTAGTGACAGTGTCAAAGATAAAAAGGAAAATAATCAGTGAAGTTGTTATTGTCAGACAAACACTATGGGATGAGGGAGATAAAAAAAAACAGTAAAAAAATAATACAAAAATTACCAATAAAACAAAAGACTTAAGAAAGAAACCTGTTATATCCAAATTAAATTGAAGACTATAATCCATATGTAGGTATAATTTGGCTACAAGCTATTTTTTGGACTAGACTGTAGGCTATTTAAAAAGGACTATAGACTATTTTAAAGGTTAGACTATAGTTCTTTTGCTATAGTTCACATTTTAGTGTGTTTCTATAGAAGAGAGTCTAATCTATTCTATATAGAAGAGAGTCTAATCTATTCTATATAGAAGAGAGTCTAATCTATTCTATATAGAAGAGAGTCTAATCTATTCTATATAGAAGAGAGTCTAATCTATTCTATATAGAAGAGAGTCTAATCTATTCTATATAGAAGAGAGTCTAATCTATTCTATATAGAAGAGAGTCTAATCTATTCTATATAGAAGAGAGTCTAATCTATTCTATATAGAAGAGAGTCTAATCTATTCTATATAGAAGAGAGTATAATCTATTCTATATAGAAGAGAGTCTAATCTATTCTATATAGAAGAGAGTCTAATCTATTCTATATAGAAGAGAGTCTAATCTATTCTATATAGAAGAGAGTCTAATCTATTCTATATAGAAGAGAGTCTAATCTATTCTATATAGAAGAGAGTCTAATCTATTCTATATAGAAGAGAGTCTAATCTATTCTATATAGAAGAGAGTCTAATCTATTCTATATAGAAGAGAGTCTAATCTATTCTATATAGAAGAGAGTCTAATCTATTCTATATAGAAGAGAGTCTAATCTATTCCATATAGAAGAGAGTCTAATTTATTCTATATAGAAGAGAGTCTAATGTATTCTATATAGAAGAGAGTCTAATCTATTCTATATAGAAGAGAGTCTAATCTATTCTATATAGAAGAGAGTCTAATATATTCTATATAGAAGAGAGTCTAATCTATTCTATAGAAGAGAGTCTTATCTATTCTATATAGAAGAGAGTCTAATCTATTCTATATATAAGAGAGTCTAATCTATTCTATATATAAGAGAGTCTAATCTATTCTATAGAAGAGAGTCTAATCTATTCTATATAGAAGAGAGTCTAATCTATTCTATATAGAAGAGAGTCTAATCTATTCTATATAGAAGAGAGTCTAATCTATTCTATATAGAAGAGAGTCTAATCTATTCTATATAGAAGAGAGTCTAATCTATTCTATATAGAAGAGAGCCTATCTCTATTCTATATAGAAGAGAGTCTAATCTATTCTATAGATTCTAAAGATAAGAGTCTTATCTATTCTGTAGCTCAAAGTCTATAGTCGCAATACACTCATTCTGTTATCCTTTCTAAAATCATTAAAGTATTATTGTCCGTACTATAGTTATGCTACAGTGCTCATTATGGTTATTCTATACGAACTACTATAGCCATTCTGTAGTCCTTCCTATCGTTATTATATAGTCAATTTATAGTCCACACTTAGGTAATTTGTTGTAAAGCTCGCACTATAGTCGTTTTATTGTTTTTACTATAGTCATTCTGTAGTCAATACTTTTGTCATTTTGTAGTCCGCACATTTTGTAGTCCAGATTATAGTTCAGAGAAATAGCCATGCTATTGGCCACACAACCGTTATACTATATTCTGTTTTATGATTCTGGTGTAGTCTTCTTCGTAGTCATTCTATAAAGCGCACTATAGTCCTTTAACTATAGTCTGCTCTATAGTCTTTCTATTGTATTTTAGACAAGTCTAAGATCAGTGTTTGTGTTTGTGCAATTTGTTTTGCTTTAATTTTAGCTCTTTTTTCCCCATAGTGCTGTATATCGGTATTGGTAAATTTTCTGCTTCAAAGTCTGTTAAGTTATGTGTAACTCATATCCAATCCCAGCTATAGTGACTGTTGCTGCTGCCTCTGCTCTTAATACTACTGCTGCTGCTGTAGTTAGGTTGAGTATTTAAGCGGCTATTTAATGTGGCCATTTAATAACTGTAGCCAAAAGGTTTTTTTATGCGCTTTAAGCTATTTGTATTTTGTATTTTTTGTCTTTTTTGTCTTTACCAAATATGATTTATTGCCTAAAATGTCATGACGCATAACAAACTCCACACACACACACACACCAGCAGATACATATTTATACGCAATTTTCTGTTTTAAGGCCGCTATTTAATGCCGGTTGGATTTCCTACTTAAGACTGAGAAAACCAACACATTAATCTTAACTAAATACACAATTTTCTAGTTGAATTAAGCGAAAGACAGGAATTAGAAGGACACAAAGAAAAAAAAACGATTTAATAGGCTTTAAAGCGGTTTTTTGGTAAAAAGACGAAAATTTTTTGTCAACACTTTTTTTTATAAAAATTCGGTTTTCGAAAACCGTGTTAGAATTTTAGAAGAGTCATGAAGAAAAAGCGTTATAATTGAGAAATAAAGCGCAGGCGTGAATTTGCGTGTTAATTGGACATTTTTCATGCCGCTTAATAGACGCTTCTTTTTAAAGACAATTTATACAAAATAATTTCCATATCATTTGAAACGAAACGACATACATATAAAAGCTTTTTAAGTGTCTCTTTTCAAAACAATTAAGATAAAAGGTTAATTTATGGTTTTTTACCATAAATGTAACCAACATCACAACGTTTCAACTTAAATTCTTTATCACCACCTTTTTTCTCTCTCTCTATTTTCAGTTTATTTTATTAGTTTCAATTTTATTTTTTATTAAAATAAAATCTTTTTTTTTCAACATCCAACTTTTTCCTAGCGACAACAATTTGTTGGCGTTTCGAAAAAAAAAAAAAATAGACTTAAATCGAAGAAGCAACTTTTCATAGTTTTTTTCACACCTATTTTTTGTGACTATTTTTTTGTTTTTTGTGTGTGTGAAGGAGCTGAAAAATATTTATATAATCTTGACTTAAAATTAAATTAATTAAACACGCAATTTTCTTAGATCTCTTCAAGAGTGAGACACGTTAATGAGTTGAAATAATTAATTAAAGAAATAAAATGACAGAAAAAATGCGAAAGTGAATAAAAAATGAGGAAGAAAATTTAGTCAATTATGCAAAATATGAGCTAAACTAAAAAAAATAGCGGTATTAAAGACTTCAGCAGATATATAATCAGACATCTTGAATGTTTATAATCTGAGCAATATAATGACTAAGTTCTGGGCTAAAGTGTAACAAAAGGATGGACTTAAGAGTACCTAAACTATAGAAGAACTATAATAAGGACTATTGAAACGCAGTAGTGAGAAATATATAAATATGTGCTATAGACTAGACTATTGACTGATCGATCACTATTACTGATCCATAAAATGGTCACAGACGGACTTAATTGTATATTTTAGAATAATTTTAATGAGACCCATCGTTAGTCTAGAGTCTAGACTCTGGAATGACTGTAATGTCAGCTATTAAATATCTCTATTGTGGACTATATAATGACTATAGCATGAACTATAAAATAGCTAAATTGCTACCAATTGAATAACTACAGCAAGAACTATAGAATGATAACTGTGTGGCTTACAGAACTAAAGCTTAGTTCATGGTAAAGCTATGACTTTAATGTGACAACAGTAGGAACAGTAGTCTATAGAATATTCATAATTTAGACTATATAGAGACTATAGTATGGACTACAGGATGACAGCCTTGTGAACTATTGAATGATAATAAAACGGATAATAGAACGACTGTAGTTCAGATTATATAATTATCATAATGCGAAGCATAGAGTATCTAAAATGTAGAATATAGAATAAGTATAGCGCGGCCTATTGACGGACAATAGTTTAGACTAGAAAAGGAAACTCTGGATAATGACTACAGTATTGACTATATATTGACCACTGTGTAAAGTACAGAAAGATTATTATGTGAATTATAAAAGAACTACACTGTGGATCACATAATGACTATATTCAATAATTCAATAAAATGACAAAAACTACCAATCTAAAGTCTGATCTTAGAATAAGCACAAATCTAGAACATACTCTGATCTATGAAAAAGAACTAAAATTTGAACTATATAATAGTCAAAGGTCTGATCAACAGAATTGACTAGAGTCTGACCATTAGAGTAACCTAGAGACTGACTTACAGACCAGACTGATCTATAGAATATACTAAATTCTATTCTAAAGTCGAAGAAACTAGAGTCCGATATATGCAACAAAATAGAATCCGATCTATTTAAACTGACCATAATCAGATCTACAGAAACGACAAGTCTTAATTTTAGAATCAGACTAGAGTCTGAGATATAGAGACTAGAATCTGATCTATCGAATAGACTAAAGATTTATCTATAAATTAGACAAGATTTAGATGATTTATTAAATCAGACTAGAGTTTGATCTTTAAAATCGGAATATAGTGTAATAAGACAAGAGTCTTTCTTATCTTTAGAATCAGGCTAAAGTCTGATTAATAGAACAGCACAGACACTGATCTATAAAATAGACTAATAGACTATAGAGTCAGACGAGAGTTTGGTGTCTGATCTTGTTACGACTTTTACTTCCTCTAAATAATCAAGTTCGGTCAATTTTTGCGAAACATCCGTAACACACAAGGCGTTACAGTGATTACGTCCGGAGACCTCACTAAATAATTCAATCGGTAATAGTGACGGGCGTGTGTACAAAGGGCAGGAACTTAATCAATGCTAATTAATGACTCACACTTACTGAGAATTCCAAGTTCATCAATCCCAAGCATGAAAGTGGTTCACCGGTTTACCCAGACCTCTCGGTCTAGGAAATACACGTTGATACTTTCATTGTAGCGCGTGTGCAGCCCAGGACATCTAAGGGCATCACAGACCTGTTATTGTTCAATCTCCATTAAAAAGCTAGAGTCTGTGCTGTAGCATCCTACAAGAGACTGATCTTTAGAATCAGACTACAATCTTTAGATCTTTAGAATCAAACTTTAATCTAGGTTATAAATAGGCTATAGGGCTGCCTTCAAACTAGACTAAAATCTACTGTTATAGCTACTGTCTAACCGGTAAAATATACTATAGTCTAGAAGATAAAATATGCTATAGTTTATTTTATAAAATATGATATATTTCTGCCTACAAATTAGCCTCTTTGATAGTTTTAAAGCTGGTCAAAATAAAGCTATAGCTTAACCTTAAAATAGACTATAATGTGGCCTATGAAATCGGTTATTGTCGAGTGTACAAAATACTCTTTAATATTGTCTATAATTTATACCTTTAAATTGGACTAAAGAACAGACTATTGTTTGCTTTATAGTTCAAATTATGAATAAGACTATTTTCAATCAAGTTGAGACTACATTCAAGTCTACAATGGCTATTTTAGTCTTCTCTTATACACCATTATTTATAGCTTTATTTTGTTTAATCAATATTTCACATCTTTTCCAATACAGTTACATGCTTTTCTCTCTCCAAAAAAAATAATCGTAGACGTCCATCTGTTTATGTTTTTTCTTTCTCCTTTAATTTGCTAAAATTTTTTTTTATTTAACTTTATTTGTGATTTTTTGTTATTATTGCATTAACATCATAAAACCAGCTTAAAAAAAAGTCCACGAAAAAGCTCAGCTAAATAGAGCACACACACACACACACACACACACACACACACACACACGCATACATATAGAAAAGAAATACAATTTTTGAATGATGAAAAGTCTTAAGCAGATTTTCTTAAAAAATAATAAATTCATTGATTTAGGAAATTTGTTTCAAGGAAAAGTAGAAGAAACACTCACTCACTCACTCATTCATTCACCACAACTAGACAGTTGTCTACTGATATGCCAACAAAGATAAAAATTTGTGTAAAGAAATTACAACAAAAATAAAACCAAAAAAAATAAAAAAGACTAAATTTTAATCTAAAACAAGTAGTTCCAGATTTAATCTTTATTTTATTTTATTTTTTTATAATTTATAAAACTCAAGAAAATCTAAAAGTCATCAGTTTGTTTCCTTCTTTCCTTAACAGAAGTAATTGGATAAATCTCAGATTTACTTGACAGATTCGAACAGATTAAGTGAGGAGAACAACCAGAACCCTTCAATCAATTTTCTTTCATTATTAATTACAAAAACATAAATCGCACTTGAAAGGTGATGGGAAATATTTTTGTTTAGATTTTAAAGATAAAAAAAATAATAAATTATGAAATTGTTATCAGTGAAAAAGAGCGATAATAAAGAAGTAATAAATAATTATGAAACGCCTGTTAAGAGAAGGATACAAATAAAACAAATAAAACAAAAAACATATAAATAGATATTTATGGACTTTATTATGGTGGAAAACATAAGAAATCATTAAATAGCAGTCAAGTGAAGACTTGAGAAACAAGTGATAATTTATTTTAATGTGTAAAGTTGAATTGCAGCCTGTCAATAACAAAAGACTTAAGAAATGAGAGCAAAAACAATTTTTCAAACAAGAAAACAAAATATTTATTATTTATATAAAAGTGTACAGAGACGACCAAAGGCTATTTCACAGAATAGACTATAGCCTACTTAATGGGCCAGATAATAAAACTATCTAAAGCTGTAAGACTGTAGCTTATTTTATAGACTAAATTCTAAACTATTTTAAGGGCTACATTATGTAGCAAAAAGTCCAGGGTAAAGTAATTAGACTAAAGCCTATTATAGTCCCAGTCTATAGCATATAGTCTGGACTATAGTCCCAGTCTATAGCATATAGACTGGACTATAGTCCCAGTCTATAGCATATAGACTGTACTATAGTCCCAGTCTATAGCATATAGACTGGACTATAGTCCCAGTCTATAGCATATAGACTGGACTATAGTCCCAGTCTATAGCATATAGTCCCAGTCTATAGAATATAGTCTGGACTATAGTCCCAGTCTATAGAATATAGTCTGGACTATAGTCCCAGTCTATAGAATATAGTCTGGACTAATAGTCCCAGTCTATAGACTATAGTCTGGACTATAGTCCCAGTCTATAGAATATAGTCTGGACTATAGTCCCAGTCTATAGAATATAGTCTGGACTATAGTCCCAGTCTATAGACTATAGTCTGGACTATAGTCCCAGTCTATAGACTATAGTCTGGACTATAGTCCCAGTCTATAGACTATAGTCTGGACTATAGTCCCAGTCTATAGAATATAGTCTGGACTATATTCCCAGTCTATAGCATATAGTCCTGGACTATAGTTCCCACCTATAGCATATAGTCTGGACTATAGTCCCACTCTATAGCATATAGTCTGGACTATAGTCCCAGTCTATAGCATATAGACTGGACTATAGTCCAGTCTATAGCATATAGACTGGACTATAGTCGCCAGTCTATAGCATATAGTCTGGACTATAGTCCCAGTCTATAGCATATAGTCTGGACTATAGTCCCAGTCTATAGCATATAGTCTGGACTATAGTCCCAGTCTATAGAATATAGTCTGGACTATAGTCCCAGTCTATAGAATATAGTCTGGACTATAGTCCCAGTCTATAGCATATAGCCTGGACTATAGTCCCAGTCTATAGAATATAGTCTGGACTATAGTCCCAGTCTATAGAATATAGTCTGGACTATAGTCCCAGTCTATAGAATATAGTCTGGACTATAGTCCCAGTCTATAGAATATAGTCTGGACTATAGTCCCAGTCTATAGAAATAATAGTCTGGACTATAGTCCCAGTCTATAGAATATCGTCTGGACTATAGTCCCAGTCTATAGAATATAGTCTGGACTATAGTCCCAGTCTATAGAATATAGTCTGGACTATAGTCCCAGTCTATAGCATATAGTCTGGACTATATTCCAGCCCATAGTGGGTATGTATTGTTTATAGTCTATAGTTTAGTTTATAGTCTTGTTTATATGTTATTCTTTACTTTTAATTTAAAGAAATACAATTTCTCTCTCTTTATTTTATTTAAAACCTCTACAAGCCGACAGTACAGAGTTAAACAAACATAAATACAACTTAAAATGGATAAAAATCATATATCAAACTAGTTGGAATTATATTAAAGACAAACAGACGGACGGAACGGACAGACAGACATACAAACAACAACAAAAAAGATCACAACAAGAAAAAATGCACTAAAAATATTTACACAATTTCAAACATTTAAAAAAAAAGAAACAATAAAAAATCAAGTAATTGAAGGAAAAAACGCACAAAACACACACACACAAACAAACAAATGTCTTAAGAAGAAGAAAAAAAACATATTGAAAATTAAATTAAGTGTTTTTTTTAAGAGGATTAAAATAAACAAAATTTTTTTGTAAGGAAAATAATAAAATTGTAGTTAAATAAAAACTTACGAATAAAGAGAATTTTTTGTGTTAATTTTTTATAATAAAACTTTTTTAAGAAATTTTAATTTATAAAGAAAAACACTTTTCTTTGAAGCTGAAAAATAGTTTTTTCAACCAATTGAACTTATTATTTTTTTTTTAAATGTAAAAATTAAACTTTTTTCTTAACAATTTTTTTTTCTAATATTATTTTCTATTTTATTATTTGAACAAATCACGTTTATTTGATATTTATTGTGAAAACGTTGCTTACGTTTGTAAAGTATGATTACAACTGACTCAATTGTCTGGGAATAAAAATGAGGTAACTTAAGTGCGAAGCGCTTAGACGGTACATTAAAAAAAAAACTATTGAAAAACTATCAAATGCAACACAAAATGTGGAGAAAAGAAAAAAACTATAAAATCCAACAAGACAAAAACAAATCTCTTACAAACAGAGCACTGTAGCTGCAAAGCAGCAGAACTATGGAAACTAAATCACCAGACAAATGAAGCTACAAACAGCCGGCTTAACTCCATTCGCAGCTTTGTATGTGGCAGCAGCAGCAGCATCAGCATTCGAAGCAACAATTGCTACATCATAAATAGATCTCAAACCTCAAACACAATAACCATATTACAAACCTTTTTTTTTTCTTTTTCGTTAAATGAGAGTAAACTCTTCTTAACAAATTAACAAAACAAGAAAAACGCACAAATCCCTTACGCAGGCTTATACAAAAAAAAGCTCCCAAAGCTCTCTTTCTCTTTTTTTTGTTTGTTTTGTGGTACAAAACACATAAAAATTTTCTTTTATTTCCTCTTAAGAATCAAAGCCAACTGCTATTTTTTGTTGGCCGCTTACGTTTGCAGCAACTGCATTTACGCATCATGTTGCCAACGAACGCATAAAATCCGGTTCAATTTTTCTTAGAGATTTTTCATAGCAAATTTCTATTGCTCTAAAAGCTCTCTTGAGCTAAAGACTGAAGAAAAATTGAAAAATAAATTAATCATAAAGTTTGTAGGCAGTGTTCAAAAGCACATTAAAAAGACTATACTACAGTCCTATTAAAAAAAATATAGTTTATAGTCTTTTTTATTCATAAACTATTAATCTAATTAATATACCAAAATATGGCATAATTTATCAACTACACTTTAGTCATTTTATACACGAATATATCTTGTATTTGTATGACTCAAATCATAGACTATTTTACAGTTGAAATCATAGTCAAGTTTATAGTTGAGGGATCAATTCTATTTAATAGACCAGTTTGTAGAACTTACTCAAAGACCAGTTTATAGATAAATACCAGTTTAGTTTGTAGTCCAAATTTCAGTATAATTGTAGCCAAAACCAAGTCCTGCGATTAAATTATAATTGGGCTTGGCCTGATTATAGTCTACTTTTTAGACCATATTTATAGCACAGTTTTTTGTTTTGAAAGAGTTGTCTTTTTTCAGACTAGTCCATATTATAATCTTGTTAGTAAATTTGATTATTTTTTAAACAAGACTATAATTTATTTTTATAGACTATTGATCTTCTCCAGATTATCATCTAATTATAGAATAGAATACAGTACGGATTACAGACCAAACCAGTATTAGATTCTATTTTAATGATCAGACTATAATGAAGACTATAATGAACAGTCTATAGTCTAGTTGATAACTCGGCCTACAGGCTATTTCATAGACAATACTATATGAACCCAAACTATGCCCATTTAAGCGGCGGAATTGTGAAGGCTTCAGCGCAAAATATTTTAAAACAAATTCTAATCAAGACATTAAATAAATTGTAGTCTAGATTTTAAATAAAAATTCTAGTCTAATCAAGTTCTAAATTTTAAGCCCGACTTTAGATTAGACTTTAATGAAAACTCTAGTCCAAATTTTAAACTAAACTCAAGTCTAGATTTTAAATCATACTGTAGTCAAGTTTTTTAGCAGAAATCTAGTCTAAACATAAAGTCAAACTCTCGTCTAGATTTTAAGTCAAACTTTTATCTAGACTTAAATGCAAACTCTAGTCCAGTCTTTAAGCAGAAATCTAGTCTAAACTTTAAGCTCAGTTCTCATCTAGACTTTAAGCTAAACTTTTGTCTAAACTTTAAATCAAAATTAAGGTCTAGACTTTAACAAAAACTCTAGTCGAGACTCTAGTCTATACTCTTGGTCTAGGACTCTGGTCTAGACTCTGGTCTAGACTCTGGTCTAGACTCTAGTCTAGACTCTGGTCTAGACTCTGGCTAGACTCTGGTCTAGACTCTAGTCTAGACTCTGGTCTAGACTCTGGTCTAGACTCTGGTCTAGACTCTGGTCTAGACTCTGGTCTAGACTCTGGTCTAGACTCTGGTCTAGACTCTGGTCTAGACTCTGGTCTAGACTCTGGTCTAGACTCTGGTCTAGACTCTAGTCTAGACTCTGGTCTAGACTCTGGTCTAGACTCTGGTCTAGACTCTGGTCTAGACTCTGGTCTAGACTCTGGTCTAGACTCTGGTCTAGACTCTGGTCTAGACTCTGTCTAGACTCTAGTCTAGACTCTGGTCTAGACTCTGGTCTAGACTCTGGTCTAGACTCTGGTCTAGACTCTGGTCTAGACTCTGGTCTAGACTCTGGTCTAGACTCTGGTCTAGACTCTGGTCTAGACTCTGGTCTAGACTCTGGTCTAGACTCTGGTCTAGACTCTGGTCTAGACTCTGGTCTAGACTCTGGTCTAGACTCTGGTCTAGACTCTGGTCTAGACTCTGGTCTAGACTCTGGTCTAGACTCTGGTCTAGACTCTGGTCTAGACTCTGGTCTAGACTCTGGTCTAGACTCTGGTCTAGACTCTGGTCTAGACTCTGGTCTAGACTCTGGTCTAGACTCTGGTCTAGACTCTGGTCTAGACTCTGGTCTAGACTCTGGTCTAGACTCTGTCTAGACTCTGGTCTAGACTCTGGTCTAGACTCTGGTCTAGACTCTGGTCTAGACTCTGGTCTAGACTCTGGTCTAGACTCTGGTCTAGACTCCGGTCTAGATCTGGTCTAGACTCCGGTCTAGACTCTGGTCTAGACTCTGGTCTAGACTCTGGTCTAGATTCTGGTCTAGACTCTGGTCTAGACTCTGGTCTAGACTCTGGTCTAGACTCTGGTCTAGACTCTGGTCTAGACTCTGGTCTAGACCTCTGGTCTAGACTCTGGTCTAGACTCTGGTCTAGACTCTGGTCTAGACTCTGGTCTAGACTCTGGTCTAGACTCTGGTCTAGACTCTGGTCTAGACTCTGGTCTAGACTCTGGTCTAGACTCTGGTCTAGACTCTGGTCTAGACTCTGGTCTAGACTCTGGTCTAGACTCTGGTCTAGACTCTGGTCTAGACTCTGGTCTAGACTCTGGTCTAGACTCTGGTCTAGACTCTGGTCTAGACTCTGGTCTAGACTCTGGTCTAGACTCTGGTCTAGACTCTGGTCTAGACTCTGGTCTAGACTCTGGTCTAGACTCTGGTCTAGACTCTGGTCTAGACTCTGGTCTAGACTCTGGTCTAGACTCTGGTCTAGACCTCTGCCTAGGACTCTGGTCTAGACTCTGGCCTAGACTCTGGTCTAGACTCTGGCCTAGACTCTGGCCTAGACTCTGTCTAGACTCTGGTCTAGACTCTGGTCTAGACTCTGGTCTAGACTCTAGCTTAGACTTTTAAGCAAACGTTTAATCAAAGTTTTAAATCAAACATTTTATTCAAACACTTGGCCAGACTTTATACCCAACTGTTGTCTAACGTTTAAGCCAAACTCTAATCTAGACTTTAAATCATACTCTTCAGTCTAGAATATAAACTATAGAGTCAGAGAGAGATCAGACTTTAAAACAAGCTTTAGTCTAGATTTTAAATCAAACTCTACTCTTGACTTCAAACCAAACTTTAGTTTAGAGATTAAACTAAATATAAGTCTGGATTTGAAATCAAGAACAAGACTTGATTTTAAACTAAACAATAGATCCAACTTGTATAAACAAACTGTTGTCTAATCTTTTATGCCAAACTTTTGTCTGGACTTTAACCTCTGACCTAGACTTTAAGTAAAAATTTCAGTTAAGACTTAAGACTAACTATACTTAAACCTTAATAAACTCTTGTCAAGAGATTAAGCCAGATTGTTGT